>ML845921.1:41452-55721 GCA_009831015.1 Picea engelmannii | reverse complement strand
ATCTACGAAAAAGAAACCCCCCCGGAGTCCATAGTTAAGCTCTTTTCAGACTCCCTAAAATTGAAAAGATTGCCGAGTGACCTTATTCTTTCACACTCGTTAAACGGGCCAGAAGAACATTCCTGACGGAGTCCATAGTTAAGATTTTTTCAGACTCCTTAAAATTGAAAAAGTAGCCGAGTGATCTTGTCCTTCTCACACTCGTTAAAATGGTTTTGAATTGACGTTTAGTCGGTACTAGTTTACCCCTTTTTCAAACCGACTAGACTATTGACGAAAAAGGTACCCCAATGGAGTTTCCTTTTATGTTTTTTCAGACTCTCTAAACATGAAAAATCACCGAGCTTCCCTTCTCTGGGCTTGTTAAACTTACATCGAAGGACATTACCATTGTGTGTTCTATCAACCACATTTGCATCCTTTACCCATCAGCCTAGTAACAATTTGCTTTTACGTTTTAACACCTTTGGCCACTGGAGGATTTTTTCCGAGTATCACTTCCGAGAACATCAGTCTTTTCCTTGTGCTTTGAGCTTGTATGTTTTCTATGCTTTTTCCTCCACTGTAACGTAATATTCCTTTATTCTTTTTTCCAAATCAACAAAAAAAATCAAATATACCCCAAAAAGAGGATGGGAAAAGTATTTTCTTTATTGGCAGCATTATGAGTCGCCCTTGGATAGAGCACATCTATCTGTTTGATTCATCAGACTTTGGGATTTAGTATGAGATTAGGTAGCCTTGCTCGTTATATTGAGTTGTGTCCTCCACCGTTTGGTTACTCTTCCAAACATATGGAGAGTTTGCGTTGCCTCCTGCTTCGTAGACTTATGATTACCAGATATGCTGCCTGAGTCTTATCACTTGTCGTGCTAGTATCCAAGGGAAGTTTGTTACTTAGCCTGAGTCGGCCACTCTACAATATGTCTCTTGTCCGCATACCCGGCCATCCTGAACGTCCAATCAAGTCTTTGTTCGAAATCACTGAAGCCTTCAGTCCGATCATCAAATTTATCAAGTCCATAACCGACGAGCCGTCGAAGACCTCTGGGTAGTGCAGTCGTACACATATTAAACTCCTACCTGAGTTGTAAGAAGACTTTGAAGTTGTTGCTCGAGCTCTGAAGTACAACCATCAGGCCGAATCAACTTTTGAGAGATGAAGACTTCATATGTATATCTTTCTGATTTCGAGATGTAGCTCTGTTGTGTATTGTTCGCGGCTACTCTTTATATAGTTATTTGACATGGATCTACAGTGTATTTGATTGGTAGCCATGGTTCTGATTTATCCCGAGCATGGGTATGCCCGCCTCGGTGAGACACTTGATATTTTTTGCAGACGACACTTCCCGATTCCTGATTCCTGGGCTCACTCATTCAGCGTATCAGTACAGATTGGTAAAGAATTGGTAATGTATTTCGGCCATCAGATGCTCTTCTGACCTCACACATTAGGGGGCATCTGTTATAACCCTAAATTGCACTATCCCTGCTTACCTGTCATTAGGCCTATTCATTGTCTTTCCTTGCCAAAGACATGCTGAGCAGACTCTTCAAAAACCTCCTAAATCAAGTAACCCGCGCCCTAACCCAAGACTGGGCGCGTTGGGACGCTGGCAGGCTTTCTACAACATGCGTGTTAACGCTGGCTGGCCCACTACAGCCCGCGTTTACCTAACGAAGAAAAAAATCAGGAAAGTTTCCGCCGGGATGAAGAGCTTTTTGTCAGTTAACTGGAACTCCCAGCCATGCATGGACGAGAGTTCGTCTAATACCCTAGCTCCTTCTAGCCTATAAAAGGATGGGTAGGGGTACTATTCAAAGAAGGAAAAATCACAGCAAAGAAACTCTGCTGAATTGCCAAGTCCATTTTGTCCCAACCCTTTAGCCTTACCTCAAGCTTTAGGAGAAATTCATGCAACAATAGTTGGAGGACAAAAGAAGAGGAGGAGCCCAGGATCAGGATCGAGGAACGATGGCCGGTCTCTAAAATCATTGTAAGTTGATTCATACTGAGATTAATGAAAAAGATACTTTTCCCGTCCCGAATACATAAGTCTCGTCTATGTTATTTGATTTATGTTTTATCTCTAACCCTCTAGTAGATCAGTAGCATGCATGCATAGTTTTGTCTTGATTGCAGGAAGCTTTGTGAAAGGAGCAGCATCAGCAAGAAGATAAAAGCTCAACGGAGGATCTACTTCAACCGTCGATAAAAAGGTTAGTTGATTCTTCCCGTGTTTGCATGAGAAAAAGGGTTATAGATTTGGGTAGGAGGTTAAAAGTTATTCTTGAAGGGTCATGATCTGCGTACAAGTTTAAAACCCTAGCTTGTTAGTCCGTAGGGTAGAATACCCCACAACATGGTCAACTCCAAATTGTCATGATCAAGCTGTCTGCTCGCCATACAGGTATGAATTTTGATATCATTTTGGTTCTGTGAATGACCAGGATTAATATAATGATGTGAGTTTGGTTTTCGAATAGCTCTGTCTATCCTTTGAAATGGCTATGTCATAATGTTGTTCATCCTGTACATTGTTTTTGCACTGATAAAAATAAATGAAGTTTTGATTTGGATACACGATTCGCTCATTCCCAGTTTAGCCACTGATAGATTCTTATCGGATTTTATTTTCTTTCAATTGGATTTGTTTTATATCTAAATCTGAACCAGAGGTTTTTCATGCTAGATTTAGAATATGATCATGTTTTGATTTGATTTCGTTATGGTTAGTTTGTATTCTGTGATTGTCAAACGATTTCATGAGTTTGGTTGTTATGATATTTTAATATGGTGTGTCATATAATGTTCTAAATCGGGAATTCAACTCTGATCGTTTCCAATTTGGAAAGAATGGCTCTGTTTTTATGGAAACAATAATCTCATTTAAGTCTGTGCAAATGATATTCACGCCTGAATCATAGAACGGTTTTGATCCACGAAAACTATGTTAAACCCCAGCTGTTTGATTCGCTTGATTGGATTGTTGTGTATCTTCAGTTAGTAAGATCGATTTTATGAGTTGTATTCGTATAAAAAATAGACTTGATTACAGCTTTGTTAATTTTAATTTTCAAATGAGTTTGTTAACTCAAATCGACCTATGTTATTGTTGTCAAATTCGTATGAGGAAAATAACAAACCATTGGCCAATTCTTACGAACTCTGTTACCAACTGATTGATCCTGTTATGATTTCATTTACACGCCAGTTTTGAGTTAGTTCGCTCATGGCATGGATCATTTGTTATGTCAATACAGTTATGTTGATTTGGAAATGATCTTGTTTGGATTCGATCATGTCTCCTGTCTATGAGGCATCATAACAATTGCCTGCGATTTGTTTTAATTATATCGATTTCAAATTGATATGAAACGATTTCATAACTATTCGATTATGACTCTGTTCACCTGACTTTGTGGTAACAAACGAAATAGAGTACATGTATCTTTGTAGTCATTTGGTTGATCTTGGTCTTGTTTGATTTCAAAATGGTATAAAAATTTCAAATTGAATGATTCGTTTGCAAATAGCTATTGGATGTTAGTTAAATTTAATTCTTTAATAGATTTAAATTGATTTTTATGATGATTCTGTGTCTTATTTAGACCAACTACAGAATCGCAAGATTCTGTAGCTAGTCTATAGAATTAGATTTTTTATCATTTTATTAATAAAATACCCTTCTAACTTGTCTATTTTGAACACCTTTCAGGTACATCCGAATTTCATTGGACATACTGGACAGTCTAGGGGATATTTGTGTGTTTTAGTTTTATTTTAGGTTCCTAGTTCAGTTAAACTTGGGATATCTTCCCAGATTTTATGTAAACAGTTTTGATAACTTCCACAGGGATGTTTTACCCTGTGGAAGCTCTTTAAATACTTATTATTTTTTGTAATAAGGATCATCCTCACTTGTGGGAGAACCAGGCTATGGATTTATAATACAAACTGAGACAGAAGTTGATGTTTTGCTACAGCTTTCGCTTTTCAATATATCAATCTTTTGTTTCAATTTTATGCATGTCGTTTGCAGTTGATTATATACTACTTTAGCTATCATAGTATATTGCAGAATGATGTGATTTAATTAATGTGATCCATGTCTGATTTCTTTCAATACTTAAAAATACAACAATTACTTTATTCAGTTAATGAACGACAGATTTCTCTTCTTCATCAATTGAATTATTTTGTATAAGTCTTTGCATACAGGTTTATCTAACTGTGAAGATTTATAAATCATAAGACTGTTGTAATTTTTATGTCTTGTTTGTCCTGTAATCATAATTGAAGAGCACTGCAGCTATTGTTTACGAGAAGCTCCTGGAAAATTCGGTGCGGGTTTCCTCCCTCCGATAAGCTAAGACAATCATCATACACAGGACAAATCTGGAGCGTTTCTAGGTCAATTTGCAATTTATTTTTGTTAGTTTTTTTAGTATAATTCGAGTAGTTTAGTCAGATATATGTTAGTTAGATGTGTAGTTAGAATCAGTATATTAGTTGTTTAGTTTAGTTTTTGTTTCATTTCTGTTCATAAAATTATAAAATCAACAAAAAAATATCTTTTTCCATCTTATGGCAGAATATAAATGAGTTTTTCAGGTTTTATTCAAATCTGTAAATTGTTGATATTGTACATTTTGTGAATAATTTATATTTCCTTTAGTAGTTAGATATTTAATTAGTTAGAGTTAGTATAGTATTGTATATAGAATAGTTAGTTTTGTTTTCGTTTGTTTAATAGTTAGTTTTAGTTAGATTAGTTTATTAGTTTGTTTAATAGTTAGTTTTAGTTAGATTAGTTAGTATAAATTTGTTTTCTTTTGTTTTCTTAGGACCTTAGATCAAATAATGGAGCCGCTAAACCCATCAGGGTGGTTCATCCCAAATGACTTGGGTTATTAGACAACCCCGGACTGGTTCCACTCTCTCAGTTGACGGACGATCAATTTTGCCTGTCAACAAATGGCGCTAGAAGGAGGGCCTGAATTTAATTAATGGCACGAGGCAGTCGCAAGACTCCTCCACCACCTAATAACTCACCTATAGTGACTAGAAGCCATTCAAATGATAATATTCCCCTTCAAACAACAACCACTTCAACCGACGATCCACAAATCACAGTTGAGCCAACAACCCCTAATACTACAGGTGGTGACATACAAGAGATTGTCCGTCAATCTCTTATTAAAAAACATAGTGCCTTAGCCCATTTTAGGCAACCTAACCGTCCATGGGGACAACCTTTGGATTTCTCTGATATCAGAGAACAATTAGGAGACACTAGTCTCATTGTGAATCCTTCATATCCAATTTCAAATCCTGCTGCAGGAGGATCTGGGATACCCCCTTCACCACCTCCATCATATCCTTCCTCTTCCGGAGGAGATTCCTCTGACGAAGGCAATTCCCCTTCTCAGCCTTCCACACTCACTACACCAATGGAAAATCAGAACAACCCTGCTAAACCCTAGCTTGATCAGGATGTCGTAGCTATACCTAGAGCTCATCATCCTCTACCTAAACACCCAGAGAAATGGCTTCCCAAGTTTGATCCTGACTCAAAACAGATCACTGAAGATCACATTAAAAAATTTATGTTAGCCATAAGACTCCGCAATGTCGAACATGAAGATGTAGTCTATAGGTTGTTCCCTTATACTTTCGAGGGTAATGCATCCACATGGTACTTTTCCCAACAACCCCATACCATCGTGTCTTTGGAAAAGTTCGAGTCATGCTTTTTGGAAAAGTTCGGAGATGGTAAGCCTCCGGAAGTCCTAGTCATGGATCTTTCTAGCTTAAAAATGAACCCAAAATAAAAAGTTAAATACTTTAATCAAAGATTCCTAACACTCAAAAACCGAATCCCTGTGGATTCTATGCCTGTTGAGAGTCTTATAATAGCATACTACACTAAAGATTTGCATCAAAGTATAGCTATTTGGGTTAAACGATCTAAGAAAGCCACATTGTTAGAAGCCTTCGAGGAGGCCAGCCAAATTGAAAAGGACATACTTAGTCTTAAATACTCTACTAACAATGAAACTGAAACTAGTTCTTCTTCCAAAAAGAAGATTGAAAACTCTGATTTAGAAAACTTAACTAAAGGTGTTCAAAAACTGTCAAATCAAGTTATAGACTTGAAAAGGTCGACCAAAGAAGCTTCCTCGAGCAAAGGACCTTACAAAACCCCATTCCAGAAGCCTTTTCCCACTAACCGACCTAACCCAACCACCGAAGGCCTTAATCTAGAAAGTCTACAATGTGCCCTTCAAACAATTCTAGAAGCCCAAGATAGCTTGATGCCTCCTGAGATCCCTGAGGAGGTAGTTGAACAAGAAATAGTTCAAGAAGAAGAGTCTTCTCCAAACATTTTCGTACACTTTTCGGATAGCATCTTTCAAGCTAATTTTGAGACAGTTCATCCTTATAACACTAGGAGTAAGACAACAAACAAACCTTTTACCGAAAACACTGCAACTTCGCCTCCAAAGCAATCTAAATCAGCTGAGACGAAACAGAGTAATGCGAACCCCAACTTAGATTATGATGTAGTTGAAGATCTTAAAAAGTTAATGGCTAACATTTCTATTTGAGTTATTGAAGTTTCCATTTCTGCTACAAAAAATGTTACAAAATATCTCGGAGAATGGCAAGAATGGTAATTCTAATGGTAACAAGGTTGTGCAAAACAAAGCTCCCCAGAAGACTTCCACTAAAAACAATCCTGATCCTCAAGATAAAGGAAGCCTTCCTGTAAGTAATGTAAATAATGTAGCTAATGTAGATAAAGTAGCCGTAGAAACTGCGAGTAAAAAGACACAAGTTACTACTCTTAGTACTCGAAAAAATGTACCTCCATTCCTATTAACTTTTGAGATCTTTAATAGAAATGTGAACAATTGTATGGTAGACTCAGGAGCATCATCCATTGTGATGCCTTGGTCTGTTTGCCAAAAGATAAACGTAGAAGTTGAACCATCTACTTTAAAAATCATACAACTTGATCGGACAAATGTCAAAGTTATAGGCGAACTAAAGAATGTGCTTATTAGATTATCGTCTAACCCCAAGGTTCATCAAGTTATTGAAATAATTGTTGTGGATATTCTAGAAGTGTGGTTTGTTTTTAAGTAGGGACTGGTCGGAACAACTACATGGTTATTTCGCGACAGATTGGTCCCATCTATGGCTTCCAGAAAATGGCAAGCCTAATAAAATCAAAGTAAACTGTGAGCGCTACCTTAAGTTCACGGTCACAGATTTGAACAATCCCAACAAACCGTATACACCTCCTGTTGATTCACCTGAAGTACAAGGGATGGACACCTTCTTCGGCAATTTCATGGCCGAGGCTTCACCTATCACCAATCCTAAACAACAGTCCGAGATTGTAGCATATATGTAGCCAACAACTTCCACGCAAAGGTCCCATGTATCCGATGCAAATAAAATTTGGTCTCTGTATTTCGACGGGTCAAAGTCCAAAGAAGGAGTTGGTGCAGGTTGCGTCATTATCAATCTGGCAGGGAACAAAACATTGATGACATGTAGGTTGGAATTTGAATGTATTAATAATACTGCAGAATATGAGGCTTTAATGCAAGGTCTCAGAAAATATTTGGATTTGAACATTCAAAATTTAACCATCTTTGGAGACACTGAAATAGTGGTTAGACAGGTAAGAGACTCTATCCACTGTCTGTCTCTGCATCTCAAAATCTACTAGTCTGAGGTATGGAATTTAATGAATAAATTTTCTGCTTTCAATATAAATTCTATTCCTAGATTAAATAATGTTGAAACAGATTTATTAGCAAATGTAGCTTCTAAACTTCTTCCTGCAGAAGGCTTGTCCCCAGATGTATTCTATGTTGAGATGCTTTTTCAACCATCCATTCCTGACAACATCACGAGCTGGAGAGTATTTGACGACGATCAACAGATTATTAACTTTCTGCACATGGAAGAAACCTTTCAAGGCGTGGTGATAGACGAACACACACACGATGACAATTTGTGCGATTTCAAATTAATACCACATCCAAGAACACCTGAATCTTCATCGGATATGGTAAACTCGATCCCTAATTCTGTAGCTAGATTAGAGAAGTTTTACGATTTTCAAGATAAATTTAAAAATACGGTCAATTGTAAAACCAATAGTTCCTCGTTATCTTATGAAAAAGTAAACTTAGGAACTAATAAAAATCCTCAGTGAATTAATCTAGGGTTGGGATGTTCTCAACAAGAAAAAGATGCATTTATTAAATTGTTCAAAGAATTTAAACATGTCTTTGCATGGACGTATGATGACCTTAAAACTTTCGACCCTAACATCATACAACATGTCATTCCGATGAAGCCCCAAACCTTACCCTTTCAACAAAAACTAAGGAAAATGCACCCCAAGCTCGAATCGACCATTCAAAAAGAATTGAATAAGCTCCTAAATGCTAAGATAATTTTTCTTGTTAGGCACACTCAATGGGTTTCTAACCTTGTCCCATTCCGGAAGATAAGTGAGGAAATTTGACTCTGCGTCGATTTCCGAAACCTTAATAGAGCGTATGATAAAGACAAATATCATGTCCCGCCCATGGAACAGATCCTTCAATAGGTATCTGGTTTTGAGAGGCTATCCTTACTGGATGGTTTCTCGAGATACAACCAAGTCCTGATGTCTCCACCAGACCAACTTAAAACTACCTTCCGTACCCCGTGGGGCACTTATGCTTATCGCAAAATGCCCTTTGGATTGTTTAATGCTAGAGCCACCTTTCAGAGAGCAATGGACATTTCTTTCCGAGGCTTAATCAGTCAGTCTGTCGTAGTTTACTTAGATGATGTCACTGTATTTTCTAAAAACAAAAATGATCATCTAGCTCACTTACGAGCCATCATACTGCGATGTCGCAAATACGACATCTCCTTGAATCCCAAAAAATCCATCTTTGCAGTAGAACAGGGTAAACTCTTAGGATTCATTGTGTCTAGTGAAGGGATGATTATTGATCCCGAAAGGACTCAAGGCATAAAGAAATTTCCCCCTCCTACATCCAAAAAATTGATGCAGTCCTTCTTAGACCAAATTAACTTCGTGAGAAGATTTGTCCTCAGTTTCTCCGAAATGGTCAGGCCTTTACAGAATTTGATTAAGAAAGACACCCAATATCACCGGGGACCCCTAGAAAACCAAGCTTTTAATGCAATAAAGAAGGCCATAATAGACGCTCCGTCTCTCATGAGCCCATATTTTTCTCAAGACTGTACACTTTACACTTTTGCTTCTGACCGTTCCTATGCCGCTGTCCTAACCCAAAAGAATGCCAAGAAAAATGAAGTACCCATTGCCTTTATGAGCTCTACTTTCAAAGGCACTGAAATTAATTACCCCACGGTAGATCGACAAGCCTACGCTATTTTCAAAGCAGTTAAGCACTTTCGGTCCTATCTTTTGAAGTCAAGGACGAAAGTCATTGTCCCCTACCCAACCATAAGGAACCTGTTAGTGCAGAAGGAACTAGAAGAAAAGAGAGCCAACTGGGTCACCTCCTTGCAGGAGTATGACTTAGAAATCACCCCAGCTCAGATAGTGAGAGGCCAAGGGTTGTGCAAGTTAGTTGCTGATTCAACAGCAGGACAACAAGAAGAAAGCGATACGTCAAACCTAGGACAACACGATCAAATTCTAATCCATTGCGCGCAAAACCCTGTCAGACCTTGGCATGATTATATAAGATTATATATTGAACATGGGTCAGCCCCCCGTCACCTGGACCTCACTAAAAGAAGAGCGTTGAGATTAAAGTCTGCCCCCTTTCATCTGGTTAATGATGTTCTTTTTTGTCAGAATTTTGACGACGTACTCATGCGTTGTCTTGAAAAGGACGAAGCAGAAAAATTCTTGCTCGAGTTGCATGCAGGAGAAGCTGGTGGTCATTTTGGTGGTGACACCACTGCTCATAAGGTTTTAAGAGCCGGTTATTACTGGCCCACACTTTTTAGAGACGCCCATTCCTTGTGTCGTAAATGTATCATCTATCAGAAAGCATCAAGACGGTTACAAAAACCAGCCTTTCCTTTGCAACCCGTTTCAGTAGATTCTCCTTTTCAGCAGTGGGGCCTTGATATCATAGGTCCAATCAACCCTCCATCCTCGCAACAACACAAATTTATTGTGATAGCCACATATTACTTTACCCGATGGTCTGAAGCTGCTGCATTAAGAACTGTCAACACCAGTCAGGTTATTGCCTTTCTAAATTCGAATATTATCACTCGTTTCAGTATCCTTGACTGTTTAGTATTCGATAATGCTTCTTACTTTTCCTCTCTTGAGATGAGTGAGTTCTCTTTGGAAAGAGGAATTAAGTTGAAGTATTACCCCCAAGGAAATGGATTGGCAGAATCCACAAACAAGAACTTGATCAAAATAATCAAGAGAACGGTGGTTGAAAATCACAAAAATTGGCACAATGCACTGCTAAATGCGTTGTGGGCTGACAGGGTAACACCAAAAGTTTTTGTAGGTAACTTCCCCTTTTTTCTCGTATATGGTAGAGAATCAATTCTGCCACCTCACATTCTTCTTCCTTCACTTCAGTTGTCACAGAAAGTTCAAGAAGAAGATTGTCCCCCTTTGGAAAACCGAATTAACGCTTTGATGAAGCTAGAAGAGGTAAGAACCCAAGTTAAATGTAAGTTAGATCAACATCAACAATTGGTTAAAAGCTGGTTCGATTCTAATTCTGCTCTTGAAGTGGGACAAACCACACGAGGGAAAGGGTGAGCACACAAAATTTCAAAATTTGTGGCTTGGACCGTTTTTAATTGCTGAAAAGTTGGGTCCCAATTCTTTTCGATTGCAAAATCTTGAAGGGAAGCTTGACGCCTACCCGGTGAATGGCCAAGCCTTGAAAAGATACTTTGCCTGATAACTACCCTTGTATATCATGTAAATATTTCGCTTTTGTTTGCTTGTTCGTTTTGTTTTTGTTTTTGATTTGAATTTATCAGTTTGTGTTTTTGGAAATACACATACCCGTACACTGAGCTATTCAGACAAAGACAATAGAAAATTCCTTCGCTAAAATAACTGCTAAGAAAAAGGTATAAACATCAATGGTATATTTCTGAAATTTATATCTATGTTGGAAAAGTCTATTGTTTAAAAGAAGATGGCTGATTTTGATCTCTGAGTAAAGCTTGTCATGATCACCTATTATCTTTTTACACTATCCCTATTCCATAAAGGAATGACTCAGAGGATGTCTCCCTGCCTTAGGAAGTTGTTTTTGTAAATAAAACATATTTGGATCTAAATAAAGGGCAGTTCTAAAAAAATTCTGATGAGGTTTGAAAAAATATGTTAAAATATCATGATTTTCAGTGCCACCCCGCTCAACTACAAATCTATGAAAAGAAAAAAAAAAATAAATTATTAATAAGAGCTGTGGGAAGTGCTTGTAAACCCGCAAGGATGCTGAATAGGTCTGCTGGTAGCGGGTAAATGCATGCATGGCACCAAGACAACTTCGTCGGGGTACTGAACAGGCCCGCTGCCAGTGAAGCAATGTCGGGTATATGAAAATTTGTAAATAAGAAACCTCCTTAATGTCCTTTATTCTGATCTAGAACTTCTTAACACGATACAGATGTCAGAGTGGGTTAAATGGCAACCCTGTCGAGGCTATGGATGCCTGTTGGCAGCAGTGGCTCTGTCAACAGTATTGGATATTTTATCTTTAATATCGTGACTTGCTGGTCTTAAGACTTTTATCAGTTATCATCCTTTAAACACTACTGGAATAGTTGGTTAATGATGATGTTTATATGATTTTCTGGTTGTTGTTTTTGAGTTGGAATTATCTTTGATGTCCTAATCTAAATTTGTTCCTTTTGGCAGAGATAACTGTTTCTACCAGTGTGTCGCCATTGTTGGCAGCCAATTCACATTTTTCCACGGTCTTATAAGCTTCCTACACCAATGTTTTGCAAACATCAATTTCTCGTCGCAATTTTCAAATAAACGACACTTTTATTTTTTGCGACATTTGCACATTTACCTTTGTTGTCTACTCGCCATACAGGTATGAATTTTGATATCATTTTGGTTCTGTGAATGACTAGGATTAATATAATGATGTGAGTTTGGTTTTCGAATAGCTCTGCCTATCCTTTGAAATGGCTATGTCATAATGTTGTTCATCATGTACATTGTTTTCACATTGCTAAAAATAAATGAAGTTTTGATTTGGATACACGATTCGCTCATTCCCAGTTTAGCCACTGATAGATTCTTATCGGATTTGATTTGCTTTCAATTGGATTTGTTTTATATCTAAATCTGAACCAGAGGTTTTTCATGCTAGATTTAGAATATGATCATGTTTTGATTTGATTTCATTATGGTTAGTTTGTATGCTGTGATTGTCAAACGATTTCATGAGTTTGGTTGTTATGATCTTTTAATATGTTGTGTCATATAATGTTCTAAATCAGGAATTCAACTCTGATCGTTTCTGATTTGGGAAGAATGGCTCTGTTTTTATGGAAACAATACTCTCATTTAAGTCTATGCAAATGATATTCACGCCTGAATCATAGAACGGTTTTGATCCATGACAACTATGTTAAACCCCAGCCGTTTGATTCGCTTGATTGGATTGCTGTGTATCTTCAGTTAGTAAGATCGATTTTATGAGTTGTATTCGTATAAAAAATAGACTTGATTACAACTCTGTTAATTTTAATTTTCAAATGAGTTTGTTAACTCAAATTGACCTATGTTATTGCTGTCAATTTCGTATGAGGAAAATAACAAACGATCGGCCAATTCTTATGAACTCTGTTACCAATTGGTTGATCTTGTTATGATTTCATTTACGCACCAGTTTCGAGTTAGTTCGCTCATGGCATGGATCGCTTGTTATGTCAATACAGTTATGTCGATTTGGAAATGATCTTGTTTGGATTCGATCATGTCTCCTGTCTATGAGGCAACATAACAATTGCCTGCGATTTGTTTTAATTATATCGATTTCAAATTGATATGAAACGATTTCATAACTGTTTGATTATGATTCTGTTCACCCGACTTTGTGGTAACAAACAAAACAGAGTACACGTATCTGTGTAGTCATTTGGTTGATATTGGTTTTGTTTGATTTCAAAATGGTATAACAATTTCAAATTGAATGATTCGTTTTCAAATAGCTATTGGATGTTAGTTAAATTTAATTCTTTAATAGATTTAAATTGATTTTTATGCTGATTCTATGTCTTATTTAGACCAGCTACAAAATCACAAGATTTTGTAGCTAGTCTATAGAATTAGATTTTTTATCATTTTATTAATAAAATACCCTTCTAACTTGTCTATTTTGAACACCTTTCAGGTACATCCGAATTGCATTGGACATACTAGACAGTCTAGGGGATATTTGTGTGTTTTAGTTTTATTTTAGGTTCCTAGTTCAGTTAAACTTGGGATAGCTTCCCAGATTTTATGTAAACAGTTTTGATAACTTCCATAGGGATGTTTTACCCTGTGGAAGCTCTTTAAATACTTATTATTTTTTGTAATAAGGATCATCCTCACTTGTGGGAGAACCAGGCTATGGATTTCTAATACAAATTGAGACAAAAGTTGACATTTTCTACAGCTTTCGCTTTTCAATATATCAATCTTTTGTTTTAAGTTTATGCATGTCGTTTGTAGTTGATTATAGACTACTTTAGCTATCATAGTCTATTGCAGAATGATGTGATTTAATTAATGTGATCCATGCCTGATTTCTTTCAATACTTAAAAATACAACAATTACTTTATTCAGTTAATGAACGATAGATTTCTCTTCTTCATCAATTGAATTATTTAGTATAAGTCTTTGCATACAGGTTTATCTAACTGTGAAGATTTATAAATCATAAGACTGTTGTAATTTTTATGTATTGTTTGTCCTGTAATCATAATTGAATAGCACTGCAGCTGTCGTTTACGAGAATCTCCTGGACAATTCGGTGCGGGTTTCCTCCCTCCGATCAGGTAAGACAATCATCATACACAGGACAAATCTGGAGCGTTTCTAGTTCAGTTTGTAACTTATTTTTGTTAGTTTGTTTAGTAGAATTCGAGTAATTTAGTTAGATATATGTTAGTTAGATGTGTAGTTAGAATTAGTATATTAGTTGTTTAGTTTATTTTTTGTTTTATTTATGTTCATAAAATTATAAAATCAACAAAAA
>ML845921.1:0-36191 GCA_009831015.1 Picea engelmannii | reverse complement strand
GTAGTTTTCAGCCATTAGGGCTTGACATCTTGCATGATTCAAAGTAGTTTCATGCCATTTCATTTTCAACAATCATTGGATGTTTAATGTGTTAGTTTAGGCTTGCATTTCTTCTCTATTTCATTGCATTCTTGTTAGTTTGGGACTATTTTATTTATGTTGTCATAAACTTGTTAAATTGTTGAAGTAATTATCTTTTATGCAAGTTTTGTTACATCCATTGCTTTCTCTTTGATAAGTATTTTTTTATGGAATTTAATTGATATCTTTTATTGTCTTAGAAACACCCCACACACACAAACCTTGAAATTTCCATGCTTAAAACACCTTGTCCTCACCTTGAACCTTGATCTAGGTGGTGGTATAATCATGTGACCAATATAGGATGATATAGACTTTATTTATTATTGTTATAGGATTCCTTGAAGTTTCTAGAAAAACCTCCCATTGTGTTTCATATTAATCCTTCACTAATACAAGGGGAGTGATTGTGTAGGTGACAATGGCAAGTACTTCCATATTTTACATTTGTCAAACATCTTGTGAAGGATTTGCACAAGTGCCATATTTTGCAATAACAATCATGTTGTGATAAGATTGTAATATTTAACTTTGAGCAATAAGAATACCGATACATTTCCCTGTGGATGTTTCCTTGTCATATTGTCAAGGTTT
The DNA here is from genome assembly GCA_009831015.1 of Picea engelmannii. NCBI lineage: Eukaryota > Viridiplantae > Streptophyta > Pinopsida > Pinales > Pinaceae > Picea > Picea engelmannii. Next base: position 35,516 of record ML845921.1, on the reverse strand, counting down.
TACCACGTAAATCCATTTCTCATTGAATGCCATTTTTTTTTATCTTATTTTATTTTTCCATTATTTTATTAGCAACTAATTTTTGTTGCAATATGTATTCTTTGTGGGCTCACATTTACAAAATAAATATCATTAGAGAGACAGTACAATTCCCTTAGACAAACTATTTTTTATTTCACGTCAAAATTCACAACACCATATGAGTTTCACATATTCATATTCATGGGGTCACCCTAAAGAATCATAGTAAATTATGGAAAGGATCATTATTGTTTAAGTTGAAAATTTAAAAAAGATGAAAATCCATCCAAAGTTAAGTTATGGCTAATAAATAGTATTGGAATCTAATGAACAATTTTATGTATATCATGATGTGTAGAAGAGGTAATCGGACTTTTTTGGGGTTATGAACTTACTATTTTAATTCTAATCTAAGTTTTTTTTAACAAAAATGGGTTATTTGTATTATAAAAGGGGGTTGTAGCTAAGTTAAAACAACATGAAAGTATAGAATTTCATTTGTTTATGAACTTCCAGCAAAATCAAGGGAATACTCATCCTTAGTTGAAAAATATCTACTACAATTATTACAAAAATGATACCATCCTTCCATCTATGTATTCTGACATACGAATGCAACAAAAAAGAACATTGATATTGCATAAAACCTAGTTTAATTAAGTTTGAAATAAGTTTCAAAGCAATATCCACCACTTCCTAAGGATGTTCTTGTATGGTGTGTTCTGGACGTTGATGAAAAGGTCGGATTACTTTGTAGGAGGTGTGATATCCTTCAAAAGGGTTGTTTCATACTGCACATGACTTCCTAGATGACTTTGATGAATTTCCTTACCAAGAAAGTGGATATGTTCAGAGTGTCGACTGAATTTCCGGAGGACGATGGAAATCTCATTGTCTTTTTTGTCTTCTCTATCCTACAATTTTTGCTCCAACTAAATATGTGACTCCCACATAAAAAATAGCTCTTGTTACTGAAGCTCCAATGTCCCCTTCATATCATTTATTTTTCAATTGTTACATTGGCAGAGTGGTTGACTATTTCACCACATGAGGAGAGGTGAGTTGAATATGGTTGAGCTGCGTGAACGAAACCATCATAATAGATATCCCCGAGGGGGAGCAGACTACAAAATTAAAGCATCGCTTCATGTCATCATAAAAAAATTCACCGGTGGATATCCTGAACAAATATCGGGTCACGAGGGCATTGTGAAAATTCATGCGGTTTACAAGGATTCACAAGATATACTTTTAGTTTTGGAGTTGTGCAGCGGAGGAGATATGTGGAAAAAGGTTGTGCAAAGAGAAAGTTAGAAGGATGTTGAATTGGAAGCTGCGATGATCTTTAGGAAGATCATGGAGAGCATTTTGTGTTTCCATGCAAAAGGTGTAGTTCCTAGAGATGTCAAATTCAAGAAAATTTTCTTGACAGGAATTTGCATGCATCCCGTCGTCAAACTCGGTGACTTTGGTTTCGCTACGCTCTTGGACAACGGTATTTAAATTATTTGGTTTTTAACTTGAAGGTTTTACTTAATCTATTTATTAAATCACTTCAATTTTAATTAATTGAAAATTTTTCCACCGGTTTTAATTCATTATCTTAAGTGATAAATTTGGTTTAAAAATATTGCAAAAAATGATGTTACACGAGGGTTTTTTTTGTATAATCAAGCGGGAACCCCAGCTTACGTGGCTCTTCAAATCATGGATTGTCAAGGATATACAAAGAGCGTTGATATTTGGAGTGATCGTGTTTTGTTGTATTCCATGCTCAGTGGTGGATTCCCGTTCCATGGTGATATCTTTTTCGAACTCAAGTCTAGGGTTTTGAATGAAGATGTTTATCTCAAAAGTGGCGTGTGGGAGAAAATTTTAGAGGTTTCCAAGGACCTCATCTCTCGAATGCTCATCAAATCTCACTAACACCCCCTCAATGCAACGCAAGTATTAAGTACATAATCATTTTGGCTTGGATGGATTAACCTCTATTTTTATATTAATGTATGGTGTTTTCTACAGGGCACCCTGGTTGAAGTTTGAGACATGTAAAAAAGGAACACCATTCACACCACTAATGTGAGTGCCAATCAAGCTTTAATGGTTCACAATGGTTGTACTATTGTACCCATAGTACAACTATGTGTAAAAAGGTTTGTGGACAAAAATGGCTTGAGGCATGAAGAGAAGCTTGATAAGTTGTCATGTTGCCTAGGGAACTATTGAAATTGTCCAGGTTGTATTTCTAGGTTGTAGCATACATCTACAACAGTTTAGGCAAGAGTGTTATATTTATAGTAGTTGCCATATAAAAAGGGAAACATAGTTACAAATATGTTTGTGAGACTTTTCATATGAATATCATGTGAATGAAAACTCTCAACAAAGAGGAAAACTTGGTGTTGAGTAATTCCTATGAGACTTTTCATAAGAATAGTTGTAAATGGATGCTTGAGTGCATGAATGGAATGTATTATAAGGTTTCCTAGTATGAAGGAAGAAATTATAAGGTTTATGAGACTAGCCATGAGGATGGTTGTAAATTCTCATTAAAGAAGAGTGAAAATAAGACCCAATAAATGGGAATGAGCAAGGTAAAAAGGTGCAAATGATGCACCTACATATATGTAAATGTACATATACATGATTAAAGGTATGATATGAATGTCTGAATAAGTGAAATATGTGTAGATTTTAACCTTGTACAGTTTGATTTTTGTTTTCTAGTTTATCCGTGACTGGCGGGACTAGCCCATGGCTGAGAAACCATGACTCAGGGGAATCTAAGATGTCAAAATCACCCAAGGATCGCACCCATCCCGAGCCACACCAACCCTTAACATGGATGGATTTTTTGTCCCCGCAGGTTTCGAACCGATGATTTTAACATCACGGAGTGCCTTAACAACACATTCCGTCACCGACTACCCTACACCTAGGGGACTCAACCTTGTACAATTTTTACTGCAAACAAATTTTCAATAAAAGAACATAAAAGATACAATGTCAAATACACACATTACACATAGACTTTTTCCTTGGAAACCCAAACTGGGAAAACCAACACATTCTATATTCATTCACATCATACATTGTTTACAATACAATATACATATAGTAGTCAGCGACATCCAAAGCCTTATCCAATGACCTGGATTAGTCAACAACCTTAATTCCTTAACCAGAAATAGAAAACCATCGACGAAAAACCATGTGTTGAAAAACCACCCATAAATGGACACAAAAATCAAGGACCACCCAAAAATGGACACAAAAATCGAGAGAAATAAATTTTTGGGGGTGTTTCCCCCAATCCTCCTAAGGGGGGTCCTGAGGGGGGGCTAAGAACCCCCCTTGCATGCCCCATGCGATGTAGCCACATATTAATGGTCATGGAAAATCATGAACCAATAAATTTCCAATTGATGAGGAAATGAAACAATAAAGTGTTCATATGATGGACACGCACACTGCATGCTAAGGCATGTGATTAAAGTACAATGAATGAAAATTGATGGAATAAACGTGCATGTGTAAGTGCACAATCTTAATGCATAATAAATATGCATGATGATAATTCATCATGGAATATTAGGTAGGAATCTGATATGACAAAGTTGAGGCTAACTCAAAAATTGAGGTCATGTCAGATCATTTGGATATGCAACAAGAGAGTTGCATGTTGAAGAGGTTTATGTCGAGGAACCGTGTAAAGAAATTTGTCAGGAGAACAAAGATATAACCTTAATGACTTCTGAGAATTGACTAACGGGCTGCAAAACCTACTTATATAAGAATATTGGATTACACTTTAAAATATCATGCATGAGTACCAAGACATGTAGACAAATGAGGACCAATATGATCTCTAGTTGGGAAATGTGTGGAGTGCACAAGTTCATGATTCATTGTGAACAAGAAACTTGTCGATGTAGCATGTTGAATTATCCAAGAAGGTCAAGGTGAAAATGACTAAGACTTCTTAAGAGATAGAACAAGCAGATCCTAGGAGGGATAAATTGTAAAATAAAAGGAGAAAGTGATTAATACTTCTCTCACTATGAAACTCTGAACAATAAGACAGAGTTGTATTCCTAAAAATGAAAACTATGAAATTAAGTACATCCAGTAATTGAAAGATACAACATTGAATGTATTTAAATGAATGAACTTGGTTAATCTATAATGTGTGAAGAAAATGAGACCTTGAAATTAATTCATCTAGGTTGAAAATTCCCTGATGGGAGAATCCCTTAACCCCTTTCTTGTTGTCTATTACATTTCTTTGGGATGAGAAACTGATATGCTAATGAATGTAGATATTTTGGCATGAGAATGTTGAGAGCTCCAACTGAAATTTGATTGTGGTTTCTCTCATGAAAACAATGAGGACAATGTGATGGAGTGCATATAGATATGATAAGGGATATATGAAAATGTTTTACTGAAATAAATTTTATGGTACATGCATTTGATTTTACATGACATCTAATGTGACATGTAAATGTGATGATGTATTTCACGTGTAGAAAATATTGGAACTGTTAGGGAAGGACAAGTGTCATTAGTGAACAACCTCAGATAGAAGTGAATGCAAGAAGGTTGCTGACAACAACAAAAAACTACAAAAGGGATTTTAAAATTCCTCGAGAAGAAACACTGAAGAGGTAATATCAGAAAAGGTGTTGGTAGCTGAAACATGTATAAATATTTTGTTCCCATGTCACATGAGAGGTGAAATCGATTTGGATAACAATCCCTTCTAAAATAGTATATGCTTTGATTATATACATGTGATTTGAATGGTTGTTGTATGCCATTGATACCCAAGTGTTAATGGGCGAAATTGACCGTCCGTCAACTGAGAGAGTGGAACTGGTCTGGGGTTGTCTAATAACCCAAGTCGTTTGGGATGAACCACCCTGACGGGTTTAGCGGCTCCGTTAGCCGATCTAAGGTCCTAAGAAAACAAAAGAAAACTAATCTATACTAACTAATCTAACTAAAACTAACTATTAAACAAACTAATAAACTAATCTAACTAAAACTAACTATTAAACAAATGAAAACAAAACTAACTATTCTATATAAAATCTATTATCTAATACTATACTAACTCTAACTAATTAAATATCTAACTACTAACGGAAATATAACTTATTCACAAAATGTACAATATCAACAATTTACAAATTTGAATAAAACCTGAAAAACTCATTTATATTCTGCCCTAAGACGGAAAAAGATATTTTTTTGTTGATTTTATAATTTTATGAACATAAATAAAACAAAAAATAAACTAAACAACTAATATACTAATTCTAACTACACATCTAACTAACATATATCTAACTAAATTACTCGAATTCTACTAAACAAACTAACAAAAATAAATTACAAACTGAACTAGAAACGCTCCAGATTTGTCCTGTGTATGATGATTGTCTTACCTGATCGGAGGGAGGAAACCCACACCGAATTGTCCAGGAGATTCTCGTAAACGACAGCTGCAATGCTATTCAATTGTGATTACAGGACAAACAATACATAAAAATTACAACAGTCTTATGATTTATAAATCTTCACAGTTAGATAAACCTGTATGCAAAGACTTATACTAAATAATTCAATTGATGAAGAAGAGAAATCTGTCGTTCATTAACTGAATAAAGTAATTGCTGTATTTTTAAGTATTGAAAGAAATCATACATGGATCACATTAATTAAATCACATCATTCTGCAATAGACTATGATAGCTAAAGTAGTCTATAATCAACTACAAATGACATGCATAAACTTAAAACAAAAGATTGATATATTGAAAAGCGAAAGTTGTAGCACAACATCAACTTCTGTCTCAATTTGTATTAGAAATCCATAGCCTGGTTCTCCCACAAGTGAGGATGATCCTTATTAAAAAAAATAATAAGTATTTAAAGAACTTCCACAGGGTAAAACATCCCTGTGGAAGTTATCAAAACTGTTTACATAAAATCTGGGAAGATATCCCAAGTTTAACTGAACTAGGAACCTAAAATAAAACTGAAACACACAAATATCCCCTAGACTGTCCAGTATGTCCAATGCAATTCGGATGTACCTAAAAGGTGTTCAAAATAGACAAGTTAGAAGGGTATTTTATTAATAAAATGATAAAAAATCTAATTCTATAGACTAGCTACAGAATCTTGTGATTCTGTAGCTGGTCTAAATAAGACACAAAATCAGCATAAAAATCAATTTAAATCTATTAAAGAATTAAATTTAACTAACATCCAATAGCTATTTGCAAACGAATCATTCAATTTGAAATTGTTATACCATTTTGAAATCAAACAAAACCAAGATCAACCAAATGACTACACAGATACGTGTACTCTATTTTGTTTGTTACCAGAAAGTCGGGTGAACAAAATCATAATCAAACAGTTATGAAATCGTTTCATATCAATTTGAAATCGATATAATTAAAACAAATCGCAGACAATTGTTATGCTGCTTCATAGACAGGAGACATGATCGAATCCAAACAAGATCATTTCCAAATCGACATAACTGTATTGACATAACAAGCGATCCATGCCATGAGCGAACTAACTCGAAATTGGCGCGTAAATGAAATCATAACAGGATCAACCAGTTGGTAACAGAGCTCATAAGAATTGGCCGATCGTTTGTTATTTTCCTCATACAAATTTGACAGCAATAACATAGGTCAATTTGAGTTAACAAACTCATTTGAAAATTAAAATTAACAGAGTTGTAATCAAGTCTATTTTTTATACGAATACAACTCATAAAATCGATCTTACTAACTGAAGATACACAGCAATCCGATCAAGTGAATCAAACGGCTGGGGTTTAACATAGTTGTCATGGATCAAAACCGTTCTATGATTCAGGTGTGAATATCATTTGCATAGACTTAAATGAGAGTATTGTTTCCATAAAAACAGAGCCATTCTTTCCAAATCGGAAACGATCAGAGTTGAATTCCCAATTTAGAACATTATATGACACAACATATTAAAAGATCATAACAACCAAACTCATGAAATCGTTTGACAATCACAGCATACAAACTAACCATAATGAAATCAAATCAAAACATGATCATATTCTAAATCTAGCATGAAAAACTTCTGGTTCAGATTTAGATATAAAACAAATCCAATTGAAAGCAAATCAAATCTGATAAGAATCTATCAGTGGCTAAACTGGGAATGAGTGAATCGTGTATCCAAATCAAAACTTCATTTATTTTTAGCAATGTGAAAACAATGTACATGATGAACAACATTATGACATAGCCATTTCAAAGGATAGGCAGAGCTATTCGAAAACCAAACTCACGTCATTATATTAATCCTGGCCATTCACAGAACCAAAATGATATCAAAATTCATACCTGTATGGCGAGTAGACAGCTTGATCATTACAATTTGGATTTGACCACGGCTGTGGCCGATTCAACATTCTTGAAAGTGATGGAACCAGTGGTTCTCTACTTCCTATCAGTTGCTTGGAGTTTGTCTCTTTGGCTGTTCAATACTGCAACTTGAATTTCCAGCGATTTGATTTTCGATTGAAGCAGGGGAACCTCCATATAGTATCGTTCCAACCATAAATCACATTGGTCACAGGACGACTGTCCGGGCTTCGAAAGTGCAGGTGAGGGTTTGGTTACATTGTTGAGGGTTTCGTTAGGTAGTTTGATCCAAGGGTAGCTAGGATTATTCTTTAGCCAAGGGGGAAGATTGGAAACGGAATCAGAAGGTGGCTCGGAGCACAAACCCTATGAGTAAGGATACTCACTAGCTAGGAAGCGTTCTATGTCAGAGTTTGAATCCTCACTAAGGACTATGGGCTTCTACTCAACACTAGGTTTAGGCTTATTCCTAGCCATTCTCGAGATAAGCCGAGCATTCTTTTTTCCTTTGCCATCAACAATAGGGTTTGCCTTGGCCTTTTTGCTTATGGGATTTTTAATAGCCTCAGCCTTCTCAGTTATAATGTCGGGTAAGTCAGTATTAGGGTCGACCGAGGGCTTAGGAGAGGGCAGTAGGACGTGGAAGGGCATGGGTGGCCGAGCCTTAGCTTCATTAATCATAGGCTTGTCAACTTGGACCAGGTCTGTATCATCAAAACCATTTCGAGCAATAAAAGCTTGCCAGCTATCACCATGGAGACTTAAGTGATGAACAATGATAAGTCTAATTAATCCATGGTGGAACAGGCTACTATCGACCTTCTCCCTTTTAAACCTTTTTGACATTTTGTACAGGCTACGCTGGAAATAGAAAGGCATATTCAATGGGTATCCCATAAAATTCATTAACAAATGCAGGTGGTAGAGAAAAATGAGTCCATATCGACCCTCACAGGTCACGAATTGTTTGACCACCATCAAAGTATCGTGCCATCGTGGTTTAAGTGCAAAGATGGGCATACCTCTGTCACAAGATGTGACCTTTCGCAAGACGAATAGTAGCGGCCATGGCACCTCCTCAACCTTAGAATTTTTGAACCAACATTGTCCTGAGGAGGGTAACCCTGTAGCAGAACTAATAAACTCCTCATTGATTTCCAACTGGATGTCACCCACCTTGGCTCTACAACCATCAAAAGTCAGGGCGAACTGTTGTGCCACAAATAAATTAAAACTCTCAAACCTCTGCACGAAGGTGAGCCAAACGTTATCCTCTAAGTCTTTCCGAGCATTGTCGAATAATAGCAAGGCTTGGCTACCATTTGGCTCGATTTCCACCATCGGTGCCATGGAGCCGAGCACACGGTGAACGAGCCAGGGTTTGTATCATAGCATACACAAGAGCAGAGTGCACGAAGGGTTACCCAATATAACAGAGGTGAAACAGGGATAAGGGATAGACATTAATGTCATCGTGCGAAGGTGGTGGAGCTTATCTCTGCCATGCATAATAGTTATTGTCAAGGTACAACCGTCGACTTATAGTTGTTCTACCCATTATAGTATAGTTCAACAATCATGTCGCTTGGCCAACCAATGAAACCAATGGTAAGTGTATAAACCAACACGCGCAATCAATGTTATGCCATAGTTTTAAAACACCCAACATACGAATTGAGACCAATACCAAATGTTTAACCATGCACCAATGTATTGTAACAACTCATATCAAGAGTTTAACCAATGTGCCAATAGGTCTTCATATAATCAAGATGCCAATAGTTTTGAAAACACGAACATAGGTATCATATTAAAAGATATATATGAAGGATTTAACCATAACACCTATGTATTTTCATGACACCAATGGTCAAGTAGATCAAATCAAAGAACATATAAATCCAAATGCTAATGCATCGCAATTCAATGAGACAAAGTCACACAATCAATCTAAGAATGTCCAAAGAGTACAGATCAAAAGTTTTTCCAGTTGCATAACGATAAGTGAAATGTAAGCGCAATGGGCATATCAACAAGAAGGATAACAACAGTTCAAATAATGATTTTAATGAGACTACGAAAGACCAAGTTTTCACGCTTACAGTCATGAAAACAACAACGAAGGTAAATGTGCAAATGTCACAAAAAATAAAAGTGTCGTTTATTTGAAAATTGCGACGAGAAATTGATGTTTGCAAAACATTGGTGTAGGCAGCTTATAAGACAGTGGAAAAATGTGAATTGGCTGCCAACAATGGTGACACACTGGTAGAAACAGTTATCTCTGCCAAAAGGAACAAATTTAGATTAGGACAGCAAATATAATTCCAAGTAAAAAACAACAACCAGAAAATAATATAAACATCATCATTAACCAACTATTCCAGTAGTGTTTAAAGGATGATAACTGATAAAAGTCTTAAGACCAGAAAGTCACGATATTAAAGATAAAATATCCAATACTGTTGTCAAAGCCACTGCTGCCAACAGGCATCCATAGCCTCGACAGGGTTTCCATTTATCCCACTCTGACATCTGTATCTTGTTAAGAAGTTCTAGATCAGAATAAAGGACATTAAGCAGGTTTCTTATTTACAAATTTTCATATACCTGACATTGCTTCACTGGCAGCGGGCCTGTTCAGTACCCCGACGAAGTTGTATTGGCGCCATGCATGCATTTACCCGCTACCAGCAGACCTATTCAACATCCCTACGGGTTTACAAACACTTCCCACAACTCTTATTAATAATTTATTTTGTTTTTTCTTTTCATAGATCTGTAGTTGAGCGGGGTGGCGCTGAAAATCATGATATTTTAACATATTTTTTCAGACCTCATCAGATTTTTTTTATAACTGCCCTTTATTTAGATCCAGAGATGTTTTATTTACAAAAAAAACTTCCTAAGGTAGGGATACATCCTCTGAGTCATTCCTTTACGGAATAGGGATAGTGTAAAAAGATAATAGGTGATCATGACAAGCTTTACTCAGAGATCGAAATCAGCCATCTTCTTTTAAACAATAGACTTTTCCAACATAGATATAAATTTCAGAAATATACCATTGATGTTTATACCTTTTTCTTAGCAGTTATTTTAGCGAAGGAATTTTCTATTGTCTTTGTCTGAATAGCTCAGTGTACAGGTATGTGTATTTCCAAAAACACAAACTGATAAATTCAAATAAAAAACAAAAACAAAATGAACAAGCAAACAAAAGCGAAATATTTACATGATATACAACGGTAGTTATCAGGCAAAGTATCTTTTCAAGGCTTGGCCATTCACCGGGTAGGTGTCAGGCTGCCCTTCAAGATTTTGCAATCGAAAAGAATTGGGACCCAACTTTTCAGCAATTAAAAACGGTCTAAGCCACAAATTTTGAAATTTTGTGTGCTCACCCTTTCCCTCGTGTGGTTTGTCCCACTTCAGAAGAAGAATTAGAATCGAACCATATTTTAACCAATTGTTGATGTTGATATAACTTACATTTAGCTTGGGTTCTTACCTCTTCTAGCTTCATCAAAGTGTTAATTCGGTTTTCCAAAGGGGGACAATCTTCTTCTTGAACTTTATGTGACAACTGAAGTGAAGCAAGAAGAATGTGAGGTGGCAGAATTGATTCTCTACCATATATGAGAAAAAAGGGGGAGTTACCTACAATATCTTTTGGTGTTACCCTATCATCCCACAATGCATTTAGCAGTGCATTGTGCCAATTTTTGTGATTTTCAACCACCGTTCTCTTGATTATTTTGATCAAGTTCTTGTTTGTGGATTCTGCCAATCCATTGCCTTGGGGGTAATACTTCAACTTAATTCCTCTTTCCAAAGAGAACTCGCTCATCTCAATAGAGGAAAAGTAAGAAGCATTATCGAATACTAAACAGTCAGGGATACCGAAACGAGTGATAATATTCGAATTTAGAAAGGCAATAACCTGACTGGTGTTGACAGTTCTTAATGCAGCAGCTTCAGACCATCGGGTAAAGTAATCTGTGGCTATCACAATAAATTTTTGTTGTTGCGAGGATGGAGGGTTGATTGGACCTATGATATCAAGGCCCCACTGCTGAAAAGGAGAATCTACTGAAACGGGTTGCAAAGGAAAGGATGGTTTTTGTAACCGTCCTGATGCTTTCTAATAGATGATACATTTACGACACAAGGCATGGGCATCTCTAAAAAGTGTGGGCCAGTAATAACCGGCTCTTAAAACCTTATGAGCAGTGGTGTCACCACAAAAATGACCACCAGATTCTCCTGCATGCAACTCAAGCAAGACTTTTTCTTCTTCTTCCTTTTCAAGACAACGCATCAGTACGCCGTCAAAATTCTGACGAAAAAGAACACCATTAACCAGATGAAAGGGGGCATACTTTAATATCAATGCTCTTCTTTTAGCGGGGTCCAGGTGACGAGGGGATGACCCATGTTCAAGATATAATCTTATATCATCATGCCAAGGTCTGACAGGGTTTTGCACACAACAGATTAGACTTTGATCGCGTTGTCCTAGGTTTGACGTATTGCTTTCTTCTTGTTGTCCTGCTACTGAATCAGCAACTAACTTGCACAACCCTTGGCCTCTCACTATCTGAGCTGGGGTGATTTCTAAGTCATACTCCTGCAAGGAGGTGACCCAATTGGCTCTCTTTTCTTCTAGTTCCTTCCGCACTAACAGGTTCCTTACGGTTGGGTAGGGGACAATGACTTTCATCCTTGACTTCAAAAGATAGGACCGAAAGTGCTTAACTGCTTTGAAAATAGCGTAGGCTTGTCGATCTACCGCTGGGTAATTAAGTTCAGTGCCTTTGAAAGCAGAGCTCATAAAGGCAATGGGTACTTCATTTTTCTCGGCATTCTTTTAGGTTAGGACGGCGGCATAGGAACGGTCAGAAGAAAAAGTGTAAAGTGTAAAGTCTTGAGAAAAATCTGGGCTCATGAGAGACGAAGCGTCTATTATGGCCTTCTTTATTGCATTAAAAGCTTGATTTTCTAGGGGTCCCCAGTGATATTGGGTGTCTTTCTTAATCAAATTCTGTAAAGGCCTGACCATTTCGGAGAAACTAGGGACAAATATTCTCACGAAGTTAATTTGGCCTAAGAAGGACTGCATTAATTTTTTGGATGTAGGAGGGGGAAGTTTCTTGATGCCTTGAGTCCTTTCGGGATCAATAATCATCCCTTCGCTAGACACAATGAATCCTAAGAGTTTACCCTGTTCTACTGCAAAGATGGATTTTTTGGGATTCAAGGAGATGTCGTATTTGCGACATCGCAGTAGGATGGCTCGTAAGTGAGCTAGATGATCATTTTTGTTTTTAGAAAATACAGTGACATCATCTAAGTAAACTACGACAGACTGACTGATTAAGCCTCAGAAAGCAATGTTCATTTCTCTTTGAAAGGTGGGTCTAGCATTAATCAATCCAAAGGGCATTTTGCGATAAGCATAAGTGCCCCACGGGGTATGGAAGGTAGTTTTAAGTTGGTCTGGTGGAGACATCAGGACTTGGTTGTATCTCGAGAAACCATCCAGTAAGGATAGCCTCTCAGAACCAGATACCTATTGAAGGATCTGTTCCATGGGTGGGATAGGATAGTTGTCTTTATCAGACGCTCTATTAAGGTTTCGAAAATCGACGCAGAGTCGAATTTCCACACTTTTCTTTCGAACTGGGACAAGGTTAGAAACCCATTGAGTGTGCCTAACAGGAAAAATTATCTTATCATTTAGGAGCTTATTCAATTCTTTTTGAACGGTCGGTTCGAGCTTGGGGTGCATTTTTCTTAGTTTTTGTTGAAAGGGTAAGGTTTGGGGCTTCATCGGAATGACATGCTGTATGATGTTAGGGTCGAAAGTTTTAAGGTCATCATACGTCCATGAAAAGACATATTTAAATTCTTTGAAAAATTTAATAAATGCATCTTTTTCTTGTTGAGAACATCCCAACCCTAGATTAATTCACTGAGGATTTTTATTAGTTCCTAAGTTTACTTTTTCATAAGATAACGAGGAACTATTGGTTTTACAATTGACCGTCTTTTTAAATTTATCTTGAAAATCGTAAAACTTCTCTAATCTAGCTACAGATTTAGGGATCGATTTTACCATATCCGATGAAGATTCAGGTGTTCTCGGATGTGGTATTACCTTGAAATCACACAAAGTGTCATCGTGTGTGTGTTCGTCTATCACCGCGCCTTGAAAGGTTTCTTCCATGTGCAGAAATTTAATAATCTGTTGATCATCGTCAAATACTCTCCAGCTCATGATGTTGTCAGGAATGGATGGTCGAAAAAGCAGCTCAACGTAGAATACATCTGGGGACAAGCCTTTTGCAGGAAGAAGTTTAGAAGCTACATTAGCTAATAAATCTGTTTCAACATTATTTAATCTCGAAATAGAATTTATATTGAAAGCAGAAAATTTATTCATTAAATTCCATACCTCAGACTAGTAGCTTTTGAGATGCAGAGACAGAGAGTGGATAGAGTCTCTTACCTGTCTAACCACTATTTCAGAGTCTCCAAAGACGGTTAAATTTTGAATGTTCAAATCCAAATCTTTTCTGAGACCTTGCATTAAAGCCTCATATTCTGCAGTATTATTAGTACATTCAAATTCCAACCTACATGCCATCAATGTTTTGTTCCTTTCCAGATCGATAATGACGCAGCCTGCGCCATCTCCTTCTTTGGAATTTGACCCGTCGAAATACAGAGACCAAATTTTATTTGCATCGGGTACATGGGACCTTTGCGTGGAAGTTGTTGGCTACATATATGCTACAATCTCAGACTGTTGTTCAGGATTGGTGATAGGTGAAGCCTCAGCCATGAAATTGTCGAAGAAGGTGTCCATCCCTTGTACTTCGGGTGAATCAACAGGAGGTGTATACGGTTCATTGGGATTGTTCAAATCTGTGACCGTGAACTTAAGGTAGCGCTCACAGTTTACTTTGATTTTATTAGGCTTGCCATTTTATGGAAGCCATAGATGGGACCAATCTGTCGCGAAATAACCATGTAGTTGTTCCGACCAGTCCCTACTTAAAAAAAACCATACACTTATGGAATATCCACAACAATTATTTCAATAACTTGATGAACCTTGGGGTTAGACGATAATCTAATAAGCACATTCTTTAGTTCACTTATAAATTTGACATTTGTCCGATCAAGTTGTATGATTTTTAAAGTAGATGGTTCAACTTCTGCGTTTATCTTTTGGCAAACAGACCAAGGCATCACATTGGATGACGCTCCTGAGTCTACCATACAATTGTTCACATTTCTATTAAATATCTCAAAAGTTAATAGGAATGGAGGTACATTTTTGCGAGTACTAAGAGTAGTAACTTGTGGCTTTTTACTCGCAGTTTCTACGACTACTTTATCTACATTAGCTACATTATTTACATTACTTACAGGAAGGCTTCCTTTATCTTGAGGATCATGATTGTTTTTAGTGGAAGTCTTCTGGGGAGCTTTGTTTTGCACAACCTTGTTACCATTAGAATTACCATTCTTGCCATTCTCCGAGATATTTTGTAACATTTTTTGTAGCAGAAATGAAAACTTCAATAACTCATAAATAGAAATGTTAGCCCTTAATTTTTTAAGATCTTCAACTACATCATAATCTAAGTTGGGGTTCGCATTACTCTGTTTCGTCTCAGCTGATATAGATTGATTTGGAGGCGAAGTTGCAGTGTTTTCGGTAAAAGGTTTGTTTGTTGTCTTACTCCTAGTGTTATAAGGATGAACTGTCTCAAAGTTAGCTTGAAAGATGCTATCCGAGAAGTGTACGAAAATGTTTGGAGAAGACTCTTCTTCTTGAACTATTTCTTTTTCAACTACCTCCTCAGGGATCTCAGGAGGTATCAAGTTATCTTGGGCTTCTAGAATTGTTTGAAGGGCACATTGTAGACTTTCTAGATTAAGGCCTTTGGTGGTTGGGTTAGGTCGGTTAGTGGGAAAAGGCTTCCAGAATGGGGTTTTGTAAGGTCCTTTTCTCGAGAAAGCTTCTTTGGTCGACCTTTTCAAGTCTATAACTTGATTTGACAGTTTTTGAACACCTTTAGTTAAGTTTTCTAAATCAGATTTTTCAGGTTGTGTTTTACTTTGAGTGGGTCTGGGGAGGATTTCAATCTTCTTTTTGGAAGAAGAACTAGTCTTAGTTTCATTGTTAGTAGAGTATTTAAGACTAAGTATGTCCTTTTCAATCTGGTTGGCCTCCTCAAAGGCTTCTAACAATGTGGCTTTCTTAGATTGTTTAACCCAAATAGCTATACTTTGATGCAAATCTTTAGTGTAGTATGCTATTATAAGACTCTCGACAGGCATAGAATCCACAGGGATTCGGTTTTTGAGTGTTAGGAATCTTTGATTAAAGTATTTAACTTTTTCTTTTGGGTTCATTTTTAATCTAGAAAGATCCATGACTAGGACTTCCGGAGGCTTACCGTCTCTGAACTTTTCCAAAAAGCATGACTCAAACTTTTCCCAAGACACGATGGTATGGGGTTGTTGGGAAAAGTACCATGTGGATGCATTACCCTCGAAAGTATAAGGCAACAACATATAGACTACATCTTCATGTTCGACATTGCAGAGTCTTATGGCTAACATAAAATTTTTAATGTGATCTTCAACGATCTGTTTTGAGTCAGGATCAAACTTGGGAAGCCATTTCTCTGGGTGTTCAGGTAGAGGATGATGAGCTCCAGGTATAACTACGACATCCTGATCAAGCCAGGGTTTAGCAGGGTTGTTCTGATTTTCCATTGGTGTAGTGAGTGTGGAAGGCTGAGAAGGGGAATTGCCTTCGTCAGAGGAATCTCCTCCGGAAGAGGAAGGAGATGATGGAGGTGGTGAAGGGGGTATCCCAGATCCTCCTGCAGCAGGATTTGAAATTGGATCTGAAGGATTCACAGTGAGACTAGTGTCTCCTAATTGTTCTCTGATATCAGAGAAATCCAAAGGTTGTCCCCATGGACGGTTAGGTTGCCTCAAATGGGCTAAGGCACTATGTGTTTTAATAAGATATTGACGGACAATCTCTTGTATGTCACCACCTGTAGGATTAGGGGTTGTTGGCTCAATTGTGATTTGTGGATCGTCGGTTGAAGGGGTTATTGTTTGAAAGGGAATATTATCGTTTGAATGGATTCTAGTCACTATAGGTGAGTGATTAGGTGGTGGAGAAGTCTTGCGACCACCTCGTACCATTAATTAAATTCAGGCCCTCCTTCTAGCACCATTTGTTGACAGGCAAAATTGATCGTCCATCAACTGAGAGAGTGGAACCAGTCCGGGGTTGTCTAATAACCCAAGCCGTTTGGGATGAACCACCCTGATGGGTTTAGCGGCTCCGTTAGCCGATCTAAGGTCCTAAGAAAACAAAAGAAAACTAATTTATACTAACTAATCTAACTAAAACTAACTATTAAACAAACTAATAAACTAATCTAACTAAAACTAACTATTAAACAAACGAAAACAAAACTAACTATTCTATATACAATCTATTATCTAATACTATACTAACTCTAACTAATTAAATATCTAACTACTAATGGAAATATAACTTATTCACAAAATGTACAATATCAACAATTTACAGATTTGAATAAAACCTGAAAAACTCATTTATATTCTGCCATAAGATGGAAAAAGATATTTTTTTGTTGATTTTATAATTTTATGAACAGAAATGAAACAAAAACTAAACTAAACAACTAATATACTGATTCTAACTACACATCTAACTAACATATATCTGACTAAACTACTCGAATTATACTAAAAAAACTAACAAAAATAAATTGCAAATTGACCTAGAAACGCTCCAGATTTGTCCTGTGTATGATGATTGTCTTAGCTTATCGGAGGGAGGAAACCCGCACCGAATTTTCCAGGAGCTTCTCGTAAACAATAGCTGCAGTGCTCTTCAATTATGATTACAGGACAAACAAGACATAAAAATTACAACAGTCTTATGATTTATAAATCTTCACAGTTAGATAAACCTGTATGCAAAGACTTATACAAAATAATTCAATTGATGAAGAAGAGAAATCTGTCGTTCATTAACTGAATAAAGTAATTGTTGTATTTTTAAGTATTGAAAGAAATCATACATGGATCACATTAATTAAATCACATCATTCTGCAATATACTATGATAGCTAAAGTAGTATATAATCAACTACAAACGACATGCATAAACTTGAAACAAAAGATTGATATATTGAAAAGCGAAAGCTGTAGCAAAACATCAACTTCTGTCTCAGTTTGTATTAGAAATCCATAGCCTGGTTCTCCCACAAGTGAGGATGATCCTTATTACAAAAAATAATAAGTATTTAAAGAGCTTCCACAGGGTAAAACATCCATGTGGAAGTTATCAAAACTGTTTACATAAAATCTGGGAAGATATCCCAAGTTTAACTGAACTAGGAATCTAAAATAAAACTAAAACACACAAATATCCCCTAGACTATCCAGTATGTCCAATGAAATTCGGATGTACCTAAAAGGTGTTCAAAATAGACAAGTTAGAAGGGTATTTTATTAATAAAATGATAAAAAATCTAATTCTATAGACTAGCTACAGAAGCTTGCGATTCTGTAGCTGGTCTAAATAAGACACAGAATTAGCATAAAAATCAATTTAAATCTATTACAGAATTAAATTTAACTAACATCCAATAGCTATTTTCAAACGAATCATTCAATTTGAAATTGTTATACCATTTTGAAATCAAACAAGACCAAGATCAACCAAATGACTACAAAGATACGTGTACTCTATTTCATTTGTTACCACAAAGTCGGGTGAACAGAGTCATAATCGAATAGTTATGAAATCGTTTCATATCAATTTGAAATCGATATAATTAAAACAAATCACAGGAAATTGTTATGTTGCCTCATAGATAGGAGACATGATCGAATCCAAACAAGATCATTTCCAAATCAACATAACTGTATTGACATAACAAATGATCCATGCCATGAGCGAACTAACTCGAAACTGGTGCATAAATGAAATCATAATAGGATCAATCAGTTGGTAACAGAGTTCGTAAGAATTGGCCAATCGTTTGTTATTTTCCTCATACGAATTTGACAACAATAACATAGGTCGATTTGAGTTAACAAACTCATTTGAAAATTAAAATTAACAGAGCTGTAATCAAGTCTATTTTTGATACGAATACAACTCATAAAATTGATCTTACTAACTGAAGATACACAACAATCCAATCAATCGAATCAAATGGCTGGGGTTTAACATAGTTTTTGTGGATCAAAACCGTTATATGATTCAGGTGTGAATATCATTTGCACAGACTTAAATGAGAGTATTGTTTCCATAAAAACAGAGCCATTCTTTCCAAATCGGAAACGATCAGAGTTGAATTCCCGATTTAGAACATTATATGACACACCATATTAAAAGATCATAACAACCAAACTCATGAAATTGTTTGACAATCACATAATACAAACTAACCATAATGAAATCAAATCAAAACATGATCATATTCTAAATCTAGCATGAAAAACTTCTGGTTCAGATTTAGATATAAAACAAATCCAATTGAAAGAAAATAAAATCCGATAAGAATCTATCAGTGGCTAAACTGGGAATGAGTGAATCGTGTATCCAAATCAAAACTTCATTTATTTTTATCAGTGTGAAAACAATGTACAAGATGAAAAACATTATGACATAGCCATTTCAAAGGATAGACAGAGCTATTCGAAAACCAAACTCACATCATTATATTAATCCTGGTCATTCACAGAACCAAAATGATATCAAAATTCATACCTGTATTGCGAGCAGACAGCTTGATCATGACAATTTGGAGTTGACCACGGCTGTGGCCGATTCAACATTCTTGAAAGTGATGGAACTAGTGGTTCTCTGCTTCCTATCAGTTGCTTGGAGTTTGTCTCTTTGGCTGGTCAATACTGCAACTTGACTTTCGAGCGATTTGATTTTCGATTGAGGCAGGGGAACGTCCATATAGTATCGTTCCAACCACAAATCACATTGGTCACAGGATAACTGTCCAGGCTTCGAAAGTGTAGGTGAGGGTTTGGTTACATTGCCGAGGGTTTTGTTAGGTATTTTGATCCCAGGGTAGCTAGGATTATTCTTTAGGCAAGGGGGAAGATTGGAAACAAAATCATAAGGTGGCTCGGAGCACAAACCCTGTTAGTAAGGATACTCACTAGCTAGGAAGCGTTCTATGTCAGAGTCTGAATCCTCACTGAGGACTATGAGCTTCTGCTCAACACTAGGTTTAGGATTATTCCTAGCCATTCTCAAGATAATCCAAGCATTCTTTTTTCCTTTGCCATCAACAGTAGGATTTTCCTTGGCCTTTTTGCTTACGGGATTTTTAATAGCCTCATCCTTCTCAGTTATAACGTCGGGTAAGTCAGTATCAGGGTCGACTGAGGGCTTAGGAGAGGGTAGTAGGATGTGGAAGGGCACGGGTAGCCCAGCCTTAGATTCATTAATCACAGGATTATCAACCTAGACCAGGTCTATATCATCAAAACCATTTTGAGTGATAAAATCTCGCTAGCTATCACCATGGAGACTTAAGTGATGAATAGTTATAAGTCTAATTAATCCATGGTGGAATAGGCTACTATTGGCCTTCTCCCTTTTAAACCTTTTTGACATTTTGTACAGGCTACGTTGGAAATAGAAAGGCATATTCAACGGGTATCCCATAAAATTCATTAACAAACGTAGGTGGTAGAGAAAAACCAGTCCATATCGACCCTCACAGGTCACGAATTGTTTGACCACCATCAAATTATCGTGCCATCATGGTTTAAGCACCGAGATTGGCATGCCTTTGTCACAAGATGTGACCTTTCGCAAGACGAACAGTAGCGGCCATGGAACCTCCTCAACCTTAGAATTTTTTAATCAACGTTGTCCCGAGGAGGGTAACCCTGTAGCAAAACTAATAAACTCCTCATTGATTTCCAACTGGATGTCACCCACCTTGGCTCTACATCCATCAAAAGTCAGGGTGAACTATTGTGCCACAAATAAATTAAAATCCTCAAACCTCTGCACAAAGGTGAGCCAACTGTTATCCTCTAAGTCTTTTCGAGTATTGTCGAACAGTAGCAAGGCTTGGCTACTATTCGGCTCGATTCGCACCACTGGTGCCATGGAGCCAAGCACACGGTGAACGAGCCAGGGTTTGGATCATAGCATACACAGGAGCAAAGTGCACGAAGGGTTACCCAAGCTAACAGAGGTGAAACAGGGATAAGGGATAGACATTAATGTCATCGTGCGAAGGTGGTGGAGCTTATCTCTGCCATGCATAATAGTTATTGCCAAGATACAACCGCCGACTTATAGTTGTTCTACCCATTATAGTATAGTTCAACAATCATGTCACTTGGCCGACCAATGAAACCAATGGTAAGTGTATAAACCAATGCACGCAATCAACATTATGTCATAGTTTTAAAACACCCAACATACGAATTCATACCAATACCAAATGTTTAACCATGCGCCAATGTATTGTAACAACTCATATCAAGAGTTTAACCAATGTGCCAATAGGTCTTCATATAATCAAGATGCCAATAGTTTTGAAAACACGAACATAGGTATCATATTAAAAGATATATATGAAGAATTTAACCATAACACCTATGTATTTTCATGACACCAATGGTCAAGTAGATAAAATCAAAGAACATATAAATCCAAATGCTAATGCATCACAATTCAATGAGACAAAGTCACACAATCAATCTAAGAATGTCCAAAGAGTACATATCAAAAGTTTTGCCAGCTGCATAACGATAAGTGAAATGTAAGCGCAATGGGCATATCAACAAGAAGGATAACGACAGTTCAAATAATGATTTTAATGCGACTACGAAAGACCAATTTTTCACGCTTACAGTCATGAAAACAACAACAAAGGTAAATGTGCAAATGTCGCAAAAAATAAAAGTGTCGTTTATTTGAAAATTGCGACGAGAAATTGATGTTTGCAAAACATTGGTGTAGGAAGCTTATAAGACAGTGGAAAAATGTGAATTGGCTGCCAAGACCAAGTAGGGTATGATTTAGGAAGAAGAACTTACATGATGGAGGTGTGAACCTATGACAGTTGAGGATGATTGAAATCTTTGGAAAAATGCATGAACAAAAATATGTCACGAATACATTTCCCAATCGAGTGATTGGGAACCAAAGTTATAAAAGGTAGCACGATGATGTAACACATTAAAGAGATGCATGTGATAAGAGAATGGATATATATAGGACTTACCATTATAGAAACAATATCTTCCAGTGCTCTGTGGAATTGCAGAATGGAAAGGAAATAAATTGGGTGGACGCAAACGTCGACACCTAGTTACTAGTAAAGGAAGAATGCTTAGATTCATTTATGCAAAATGTTTAGTTTCATGTGTTCTGATTGGAGGTCATGATGAGATAAAGTGGAAAGAAATAGTACTGATGTAATAATAAGCATTTATAAATAAACCATGTGGTAAAACGTTGGCCAAGTTCCAACCCACCAAGGAAAAGTTCCTAATATGAAAAGTATTAATCTGAAAATCAATATAAGGGTGCATTGTGTGTGAACGTGGGAATGGACATTGGCACATTGATTAGATTCATTTTAATGTTTGATTTCATTTTGAAAGGAGTGGTATTTCCTTTTTTAATAAATTAACTTGATTGTTAGTATGCAGAACTCTGAAATTGTTTGTGAACCACTACAAGCGTGCAATGAAAATATAGTGTGCATGAGAACTAACAATTGGTTGGTTTATTGAATAGGATATTGTAGGAAGAAAGGTATTGGATGCGAAAGTGTTATAAGTCCACGAATAATACTAGTTCCTGTTGATTATAAAAGAGACAAACTTCTATGAGAAAGATATCTCATACTTGTGAATCTAGTTCTGTGCGGAATGGATCTGAAAACGAAAATGTGGAATTAGAAATCTATGGATAAAAAAATTGAAAATTTTGATAAATAGATGATAGTATCTCATGAATTATTATATACATGTGATACAAGTGAGATAAAAGATCAAACCCAAGGGACAGAGGATGAATTTCAATATGGAAAGCATGGTAACATGCTAATGTTGTGACATGATAGCCTTGTGATAATCCATGATCCCCATAAAATGATGTATTGTGTTGACACATGCCGAAGGGATTTTTTCGACAGAGAAAGCATGAGGGACACCTCCGCTGTAAGACTCAGGGAGGTCTCATAAATTATTCTTGCACGAGAAATCCCTAGCAAGGAAATATGGATCACCTGAGGGACTGTATAGTAGATAAGGGGATGCTTGAGCCTAGGCCTGGAGGTTGAGTGACCACAAGGAAGAAGAGACTCCAATAATTTTTGTAATATGTTGATTTCGATCATGCGCATAAAGGGTATGTCAAAGAAAGAAGTGAGCCAAGTTAATGAGACAACCGTATGGATGCAGATCCATGAACTACACACATAAGAATTGTGTTAACTTGTGAATATTTCCACTTGAATTTAAACAACAATAAAATATTCCATGAAATGATAACTAATATCCTTGTTTCTGAAAATTGTTGTAGGAATATGCTAAACACAAAGAGTCTAGGAAAGGACCAAACCAAGAAACGGAAAATGATGTTGAAAGAAATGAAATATGAATTCATGGCAAATGTTTCTAAGAATAACACCGAGGATGGTGTTTCTTTAAGGGGGAGGGGAGTGTTACACCCATGTTTCCCCCCATCCTGTAATTACTAATAATTTATAATTTTCATGCAATGACTTGCAAATATTGTAAATGTATTATTGTTTAAAATTGTAAACACCGACAATTGATTGATGGGTGAATCCTTAAAGTATTGTCCATTCTGTCACTAGAGGAATGAGGGAAGGTTCTATTAATTTAAAGGGCCCCAAGCCACCTTGTGTAAATATTAAGTGGAAACATTCAGAGTGTTTTCCCTTAGCCCAAATAACAAGATAAGTCAATTAATGAGGAGGGGTTGGTAGTTGAAAAAAACCCCCCCCCAATGAATGGAAGTATGGAAGGTTGTTAGAAGGGACAGGAAGCGATCAACTAGAGTATAATAGGAAAGATCATCATGGGTCCCCAATATTGACCCGTGAGTTTCCTTCTGACAGAATAAATAGAAGGAAAGGTCGAGAACCTGCATAAGTCATGCGTGCAAGAAAAAGGGGCAGTGGAGGAGAGCCTGAATGAGAGGGCGTGCGGCCTGGATATGCACAGAGGGAGAGAAATGGAAGGATGTTTGGGCCTCCGGGGAATATAACTACTAAAAATAATGCATGAGAACATGCAATAGAAGGATCAAAGAACCTGTATAAGAGTTTTGATTTGGAGCATAGAAGACTCAAAACCCAACCTGAACTAAGAGGGCCACGATCTTGATTTTGGGAAGGCATATGATAAACCTCGAAGGGGTCTAGGATAGGTGGGTGTAAATAAAATATCCACCTAAGGTAGAGTGAAGGAGATTAACCTTCAAATATTACTGAGAACCTGAGAGAGATTCCATAGTGATATCATGACTTGGCACAGGTGTGGCAAAAATTCTAAAAGTGAATGCATCTAATCCTACGGTTAGGTGGAAAGGAAAACACCCATAGTCAGTTGGCCGGCTATCAACTATAATAGATAAGTATTTCATAGACTTTGTGTAATTGAATAGAAATTCATGATTGAATGCTTGTACTTATGGTATACATATACATAATTGATTTGTAGTGATGATTCTTATTGTATTTGAAAAATCATGCATTTAAGTGACGGTAGGATGGAGAGAAAGGTGCATCCCCCACACAACTAAATACAAGTGTTCTGTAATGTTCTAAGATAAAACGAATGAGCTTAATTTTATGATTCTGGCGTGATTAATATATATATATATATATATATATCATTGTTATGGACAATCCATGAATGGAAACTAGGATCATAATTTAATAGTTGAATGTAAGGAAAAGATCCCAAAGAAAAATCTTTGAATTATCTAATTCCTGAATCGAATGAAAAACCATGTTTTGGGCTCGAAGGAATTGTTGGCCCTTAACCACATTTTGGGGAACACTTTGTCATATTTGACCGTTTTTGGGACTTCGACAGCCTGTCGAATATGGAGCTTTAGACGAAGCAGATATTGCAGAATCTCAGCCCACTTTTGGGTCCCTTTTTGGGTTTTGGGGAATATGTAATGGGAAAGGGATGTTGGCCCATGGGTTTACCCACACTTAGGCCCATTTTGTATGTATAAATAGACATCTAGGCATCTAGTAGAGCATGGTATCTAGGTGATATAGGCTAATTTCCAAGAAGGGATCTATGTGAATGAGAATTTTGTGCATTCTGTATAGACTTTTAGAGCTTAGTGCAAGTCCCTGCGTGAAGATATAGAAGGCTTTGTGCTGAAAGGAAAGGAAGAAGGATCTAGCAAGCTGCATAGATATTATGTCCTGTACGCATTAGGGTTTGGTGGCCCTATGCTTGTAACTTGTTGGTTGATGATAATAGAGAAGAAGAGTTGGTGGACATAGCCCCATGGTGGGGGTGAACCACGTAAATCTTGTGTTGTCCTCTTTGTGCCTTGTTCTGATGCAGTGATGTGATTATTTTCTAAGTGCTTTGATATATTTAGATAGATCTACTTATGCTTTGTTCTTTAATAGATGTGTATGAATAGTAGATGTGATATGTATGAATATTCTTAGTTTTGATCTATTGGATCCGATCTGTTTTAATGTTGCTAAGTATTAAGATACCTTAGATCTAAGTGAATGTTGTGATTCTTTGTGTTATCTGCGAAGTATAATGAGGGTTGAATATTGATGAATGATCGATGCTAAGTTCTTTGTAAGTGATATAATCACAAATCTGTGTCCCATCTTAGGTTGCAGACACTTGAGTCCTCCAACCACCCCTGCCTCTACCTCGGGTGAGACTTCATCTGCTTCGCAGGTGTTTCCTAAAGGGCTAGTAGTTAGGTTTTTGTTGGTGCACTCTTGTAGCATTGAACCCTGGGTTTTCCCCTATGCCAACAAATGGTTTCGTTGCCAGGACCTGAAGCTATGATTTCTGGGAATTGAGAAGAAGAATATTGGTGCAAAAAGGTTAACTTGAAAGTCTTGTGCGATGATTTGTGCCCTAGTGCACAATATTCTAATCGATCTGAAAGAAAGAGGCTTGATCTAAAAGAAAGGGGCTCGAGCTGAAATAAAAGAGGTTGGATCTGAAGAAAAGGAATGAGATCTGAACACTTTGTGCTTCAAGAAAGGTAAAAGTGGGAATTCTTGACTAAAAGAGGTAAGATCTGTAAGCTCAGTGCTCTAATAAAGGTAAGAATAGTTAAAAAAAAATTAGATCTTGAAGCTTTGTGCTCTGTAGAAGTGAGATATGTGGAATTTTTTTATTTTATTTTTAGTTTCTAGAGCATGGATCTAGGTATGTTTGATAGATTTTTTCCTAGCTTAAAAACTAGGCCATTGAAAAATGAAAGAAAGTTTGATACGAATAAATATGATAAGAATAATGATAGATATGGTATACCTATGGATAGAAAGAATGTTTGGATTAACAAATGGATGCAAGATCTTTGAAAGAATTTTTTGCAGACTAGCTACCATGATCCTAGTGCACAGTATAGAAGAAGTTGGGGATCATTTAAAAGAAAGAGAAGAGTGACCCTCTGTTACAGTTGTAGAAGACCTGGACATCTTGCTAAGGACTTCCCTAGAAGAGGATCTAGTTGTCTTTGTTGTAAAGCTATGGACCATGAGGTATTGGATTGCCTTAGAATGATCGCTAGGCTGGAAGAAATGAATCTGAATCAAGAAAACCCTAAGGTAGATCCAGAAGAGGTAGAACCCTAGCAAGAATAGGAGAAGGTATTGATACAAATGAAAGAGACCCTGAATGGCCATCGATATGTTAGACTATTAGAGATTCTCAAAGAAAAAGAATGCATTGAAGCAAGAATAGGAGACTTTGACATTGACTCTGTCCTCGATGAAGAGACACACATGAACATTATGCCAGAAAGAACTTGGGAAGCTATAGGAAATCCTGCTATGATCCCTTCATTAGGAGGAATAGGACTATTTAGAGGAAAACTGATGATGTTATGTGGAAAGATCGCTCAGATACCTATGACAATCAATGGAACTTCGACAAAGGAAGAATTTGAGATTATTAAATTCGTTGAAGACAGTGCCTCATTTACCATGTTACTAGGAAAATATTGGATTGATAGAGATAAAGATAGAAAGAAGGAAGCAGAAGAGGTTTTAGAACAATAGAGACAAGAGTTAAAAGAATTCATGACTAGAAGGATCGCATAGTTGATTGAATAATAGGAGAACAAATCGAAGCTATTCAACACTAGAAGCCCAGATGTCAAAGTTACAAGAGAATTAGAGGAATTACAAAAGATTGAAGTATCTGCCTCGGATATAGAAGAGGTATTACCCCTGAATCCTAGGAAATAATATCAGCAGCGCGAAGCGACTGTGTCCAAGGAAAATAAGAATCAGAATGGGAAGAGAATCACCGAGACAAAGCTCACTGGAAAGAAGGCTAGGAAGATAAGTAAAAAGAGAGCTAATATTGACAAGCTACATAAGATTCCAGAGGGAGCCTTGCAAAAGGAAAACTTGCAGAATTTGAACTTCGTTAAGATATCAAACCAGTGACATAGGCCAATTCGTCGAGGCAAAGAAATATAGTCGTTGGAGGCCGATATACCCATTCGTATGTCTCTCCAAACGGATCAAAAAGCATTGATGGCCCATCACCAGACCATTGGACTATTCCATAATGGACAGAACACAAATTAATGAGGCTCATACCCATTGCAAAGTAAACTGTTTCCAGGAATTCCTATTTATCTTACTGTGCCATGCACGAAGAACACTTTTTCCAACAAAGAATTTGAAGCCCATAGAATAGCAAGTGTATATAGTGATCATCGCACCCTTGTTGTTCATTACTGTACAATGTCTAATATCATTGTGACCCCGATATTAAACCTGAGCGCGTATGTCCGAAGATCTTAACGCACTTGAAGAATCTGTGAAGGAAGTACTTGTTGATCTTAGGATGGAGAAAATCATGTCGGAAAGAAGGATGTCTGCAGGTGTTCAAGAATCATCAATGGGAGGAGTCCAAGCTTCTCCATCGACTTCTCGGGGAGTAGGAACTTCCAGAATCGCAATAGAGATGAGAACGAAGCATAGAGATGATATCGTGAATGGAAAGCTGATTTCGAGCATTCTACCTGCCTACCTACCATCTCTAAGCAGTGCCATCAACCGGGACATTGTGCCTAGAGATTTTGACTGTGATTTGGTCATGACGTACCTCCCGAAAGGGATACATGCAGTTCACACCAACCAAGATAACCTCGCAGCCTTGAAGTTTAGTGACTTCAACCTTGGAGACCGGAAAGATTACAACATGCTTGCCCAACATAAGTACTTGACTAGGACCAAAGGAAAGAATTCAAATATTATCCTGCAACCATGGACCCAGAACCTCATGCATTCCACACTGCTTAATGTGATAAAGATCCAACACTTCGGTCGACACCAGGAAGTAAACACATGCGTGAAATTGTTGTTATACTGCTACCACAGAGGTTACTTATGGTTGAACCGTCACATCACTATGGATCCGACCTTGATCAATTGGATCACAGGGCTGAGCATGCAGGGCTCTGACCCACAAGACTTTTACCCTGGAAAGACCTCAGACCAAGCATTAGTGCAGAGAATCAAGGAGACTTATGGCGATGTCGAGAAGGGAACGCGAGGTTACAAGGTAGCCTCTATCTAGAACGACGCAGTGTGCCTCACATGTTAGTTGATCGTAGGCAAGATAGTTCACAAGAACCGGCCCACCCAAGTAATTGGATTCATTGTTGACCTCGTTGGGAAATGCACAGAAGGAATTCAGATGAATTGGGTGCAGTACCTTGTAAACCAACTAGATCTTGATTACCAAGAAGCGCAAGACCAAGGGTATGAGTTCCACTTCAGTTGGCTTCTCATATTGATCGCATTCAATGCATGGGAAATGTTGGAAGGTGCGACCTTCCCCGACATTGAGCCCTTCGAACCTTTGGCCATGAAGTTTATTACCTTGTGGTACTCTAATGACATGAACAAGCAGTGGCAGTCCAATGTCATCTTCCATGCCTATTACAACTAGTTGAAACAAGGCATCCAGTCTGAGCCTCAGATGACCCCGAATACCCTCCACAAGTTTCAGCCCTTAATGAAGTTCAGCACGGACCACCACTTTATTTATATAAAAACACACGTTGATGAGCACAAGCAACAATTGCAATCATATTACAAGTGGATAGAGGAAGACTTAGAGGAAATAACTAAGGAATGGTCGGCAGACCTTCTCATTCCAGCCAACCCTGCGGAGTTTTCCAATGTAGGAAACCCAGAAGTTGTGCAAGATACACCTGAACCTAGTAAGACGAAGAAGCCTGCAGAAGTTTAGGATATAGACAACACATCTGTGAGGACTACATCCATTTCACTAGATGATGGGGATGAAGACCAAGAGATTGAAGGCACAGAAATTGAACAATAGAAAGGTGAAGTACCACCACCTAGGGATGAAGAGGACTCATCAAAGAAAAGGAAGGTTTCACCTATGAAATCTTCCTCCCGGAAGAAACCTAGAACCCATGTAACCAAGATGCAGACTGCCCTCACATTGGATGATTTTAATTTCATCATTGCAGCTGTGAATGATGCTTCACGGGAGATACTATAGAAGTAGGAGGCGAATCAGGAGAAGATGTATAACTATATCAATATTGAACTCCAAGGAGTGTAGCTAACACTCCAGTCTAGTTGTGTAGTCTCCATTGCACCTCTGACAGCAGGAACAATAGAACCGGGAGATGAGCTAACTCAACTCCATCGGATTGTTGATATGGTTGAAGCTCACCTTCGACAAGCTCAAGAAGATATAGCACAAGACACCCAGGATTTGACACAGGTACAGGGAGTACTTGTCGAGCAGTGTAGTGCTACCAAATGAGAAAAACTTGCTCTTCAAGAACAGTGGGACAAAGAGAAATTAGAGCAACAATAGAGCAAGGAGAAGTTGATCGCAGAGTAGCTAGAAGTAAAGGAATTGGTCAACAAATCATTTCTCTCTGTGCTAGTCATCGAAGTCCAAACAGAATAACGGGTTCCACAGCAGGTGGAACAACTGGAAGGAGTGATCCAACAACTTCAATAGTGCATCTCAAATATGGAACTTCGTACTATGTGTGAGACTCCTCAAGAAATTAGAGACCTGAGAGAGGCAACTGCTCATAGTGCAGTTGGCATAATGAAAGCTCTTTCCTTGGAGTACAAGAAGCTGAGCTCTAGGAGCTCTCAGACATATGAAAACCTCACGGAGAATCCATAGTTACAAGCATTGGAGTCGCAAATCCAAGAAGTGAAGTAGCATGCAGATATGTTACAGGCATAGCTGAAGGCCTTGTAACCAGTCGAAAGGATGAAGAGGTTTCACAAGCAACACACCGCCTAGCAACAGATCCACATGATCCAAAGTAAATTGATGGAAGTCTCTCAATGAATTCAACCAGTGCAAGAGAAGGCATGCCAACTATTCACCAAAGTTGAAAACCAAGGATCCTAGCTAGAACAGGTCATCATCATAGAAAAACAATGCCTGGAAGGGCCATTCAATGACACACTCATCTAGGAGTTCACTGAGCAAGAGGCCGTAGCATTGCAGTAGGTCGAAGCAGCTTGAGCCAAGCTCAAGGAGTTCGAAGCAGAATTTCTCAGACCAGAGTGACTCGGAATGAGTCATAGGTGAGTGTTGGGGGCCTGTTGGCCCTTGACCAAGTTTTGGGGAACACTTGGTCATATTTGACTGTTTTTGCGACTTTGACATCCTATCGAAGATGGAGCGCCAGACGAAGCGGAGAATGCAGAATCTTGGCCCACTTTTGGGTCCCTTTTTGGGTTTTGGGGAATATGTAATGGGAAAGGGATGTCGGACCATGGGTTTACCCACTCTTAGGCCCATTTTGTATGTATAAATAGACATATAGGCATCTAGTAGTTTTGAAATTACTAAGACAACTGAGAGGGGCGGGGTGAATCAGTTGTTACTGTGCTTAAACAATCTTAAGTCTATTAAACCATTTTTAATATTTCATCAAGTGACCATCAATATTATACATCATATGAAAAACATAAATAATGAGCATCTATCACACATAATATATACGTAGAGACAAATTTTCACGAAGAAACCCATAAAGGGAGAAAACCTCTTCTTCTTCGAAATGATAGGCAGTCTTTTAAGTTCTGTACATCATCTATGTTTGAGAAGCAACTCAAAGTGAGGCTACTACCTCTGTTTTACAAGCTCCAAATTGTTGAGAGCACCAACTCTCTGGTTTCTCTAGCACCCACTAGAAGGAAGCACAAACTCCCTAAATATTCCAGAACCAACTGGATTTATACAAGCACCGACTTGTATACAGAAAACTTTGTGTTTTCCCGAGCACCACCCTGCCACCCTGTTTTTCTAGCCACAACTAGATGGAAGTTACAACTTCCAATATTCAAGCACCAAATTGAATATCAAAGGACCACATTCCTCCCTAGCACCACCCTACCTCCTTGATTATAAGTAAAATGATTGAATAACCAACAACGCAGGTGTTTTCAATTCTTACCACTTCTCTTATGTCCTACAATTCTTCTATGCTTCTATCTCTTCTGCAATTCTCCTCTGCTTTGGTCTATTCTGCATCTATTACTCATCTCTGAGTTTTATCTCACACTACGCATATTGTCGATCTGACACTGCGCATACTATAATTTTCCCTTTCTTATAGTTCAACTCATTTTTCATTCAGAACAACCAACCCTTCACAGTCACTCCGTCTTTCTTTTATGCACTACACACCACTTCAATTACACCTAGAATACCTAGGCCAACAATGCTTCATCCACTCAATCGCCAACCATCTAAGAACCATGATTTGGTTATTCTAACTAAATCACAACTGAGCAGTTAATCATAAAGATCAACAGTAGCCCTTCGATCAGATGCTCAAATAACCAGCACCATTGGATTAAATCCGCAGGGCCTTTCGTTTATCCCATATGCCCACTGGCTGTGACCATGGGCCTAATCAAGATGCATGTCGCATTTCGTATTTCGGAAATCCTATGTCGAAGGGTCTCGACGCTCCAAGTTGCGATCCCCGAAATGGAGCTTAGCTTCGCTAGCTCCTCCCTCTCACATGACCATCGAGGGTGACCACAGCCTACACTAAAAGGTGTTTCGCATTTCGTGAACTTATGAACTTCATCGAGCCTGATCAACGGTCAAGATCTCCAATGATCCAACGGTCCAGATCTTGTCGTGATCTCCCGTTTCAGGATTCCTGTGATGAAGTGTCTCGACACTCCAAGTTGTGATTCCTGAAATGGAGCTCAGCAATTACCTCCTTCCCTTAAGCCTTTGATGATGTGACCATGTTTATGACCACAGACCAGAACTTATCACGATTTCGCATATTGCGAGTTGCAAGGTGCAGGTCAGAAAAATTCTAGTCACTTGCCACGTGTCCTTCTTGAAGATGGATGGTCCTCCTGCTTTCGGGATTTTGAATGCTCGCTTCATCTTGCACATAAATATTGTGCTCCTTCTTATGGATCCAACGATGGTCAGTCTTCAGGCTCAGATCTAACGACTGAGATCTATTCTCTTCTACTACACGCTCTTTCCTATCTAAATTCAGATCTGATGGTCATCGGGAATTCTTAATGGGATCCAACGATCACTGTTGATCTTGCCATTGCCATGCCATTATCACTGCACTATTGATCGTGTTGATCTTCACCATCAATGACAAACATGCATACTCTGCCTCTGTCTGAAAAATATGCCAACAAGTAGAACGTGGTATCTAGGTGATATAGGCTAAGTTCCAAGAAGGGATCTATGTGAATGAGAGTTTTGCGCATTTTGTATAGACTTGCAGAGCTTAGTGAAAGTCCCTGTGTGAAGATATAGAAGGCTTTGTGCTAAAAGGCAAGGAAGAAGGATCTAGCAAGCTACGCATATATTTTGTCCTATGCACAGTAGGGTTTGGTGGCTTTATTCTTGTAACCACTTGGCCGATGATAATAGAGAAGAAGAGTTGGTGGACATAGCCCCAGGGTGGGGGTGAACCACATAAATCATGTGTTGTCTGTTTTGTGCCTTGTTCTGATGCAGTGATGTGATTATTTTCTAAGTGCTTTGATATATTTAGATAGATCTATTTATGCTTTGTGCTTCAGTAGATGTGTATGAATAGTAGATATGATATGTATGAAGATGATTAGTGCTAATCTGTTGGATCTGATCTGTTTTACTGTTGCTAAGTATTAAGATACCTTATATATAAGTGAATGTTGCGATGCTATGTGCTATCTGTGAAGTATAATGAGGGTTGAATATTGATTAATGATCGATGCTAAGTGTAATGTAAGAGATAGAATCACATATCTTTGTCCCGGCTTAGGCTGCAGACACTTGAGTTCTGCAACCACCCCTGCCTCTACCTTGGGTGAGACTTCATCTTCTTCACAGGTGTTGCCGAAAGGGCCAGTAGTTAGGGTTTTGTTGGTGCACTCTTGTAGCGTTGAACCCTGGGTCTACCCCTGTGCCAATAGGAATTATAGTTGTCGGGTCAACAGAGTGAATAGATATAGACCCTTTATTGAAGTAGGTTACCATGCCTGCAGAGAATGTACCTGAGTTAATATGCACCATTAATCAAGGATTAACCCATAATTTAACCTCTTTCATAGATCGTTGTGGTCTCGTTTAAGCGAGATTTTGGGAAGAGGTAATGTCAACATGATGTACCATGATAAATTGGAATGCCAATGTTTCCAGAGATTGATAGGCATCATCCTATGAATGGAATAATGTATTTGTCCGGTGGGCCATAGCACAGGCCCTTGAGTGAACTATGTATTAGACCTTTGTTTTAGCCTTGGACGTCAAAATAAAAGTTTGAAATATATCGGCCATTGATCGGAATACATCTAGGATGTAATCTCGGTCATTGATTGGCATGGAAGCCCTTAGAAATTGATGAGAGGAGGGATGACATCATGCTAATGTTATGCATATGTCACAGACCTACGTCTACAAGGAAGATACAAGGAGGCCTATAATTGGTCTAGGTAATAGGGAGTGAATCCTTGTTGAGTATTAGGGTTGGAAAGGTGATATGAATGGGCTCACGAGTCTGCCAACACACGAACCCGAGAAACTCAAAAAATAATCTAAGCGTTGATACTTTTCGAATGGACTTATGGAGGAGAGGTACATAATTGTAGGTCCATGATTCCATGAGTCCAAGTACATAGAAAAATGGCTAAGTGTTGAAACTCTTTGGAAGGAATTATGAAGGGAAGAATTATGAATTCATGAGTCTGCGAGTCAATGTAGATGGAAAAATAATATAAGTGTTGATACTTTTCGGGTGAGATTATGAAAGGAAGAATTTTTCATTCATGAGTCTATGAGTCCACGAGTGTGTGCAGGTGGAAAAATGGTTAAGTGTTGATACTTATTGGATCGACCTATGAAAGGATGCTTCTAGATTTATGCATCCACGAGCTTGCAAAGATAAAAAATGGATAAGTAATGAGACTTCTCTAGTGTATTGATGAAAGGAAGCTACAAAATTATCCATTCGCAAGTCCTCCACCCGAGAGAGTGCATCAAAAGAATTTCTGATTGACTATGGTTGCAGGCCTACATGGACTAAAGTTCCACCATGGCAGGATATTATAGTGCCACGTTAAGACCAAGGTGTCAACACGGTCAATGACATGTCACTAGGATGCCACATGGAAGTAAGAGATGTGTTTCCTATGTAAACCCAATAACTTTGGAAGGTCATACCTTTCATTCCAGAGCTCAATCTTGAGTGAATTTACCATCATTGGAAATATATTGATGAGCAAAAGAGGATGGAGTTGTGATAGAGAATATTTGAAATTGATAGGAGAAGTGAAAATTTAATACCCCATCCCTTTAAAAGGTACTTAGGGGAGATTGGCCTCTGCGGTCTATCTCCTCATGCCATGTCCACTGGGGTATAGAACCTCAGGAGTGGGTTGCAAGACTTCCCCCTTCTCCTCTCCCTCTCTTATTTTCAGTCTCCCTTTTTTAGGTACCCATAACTCCCTCTCTCGACTCTCGTTCCCTACTTCTAGTCACTTCCCCGATGTCGTTATTATACTCCCCCAGGTGAGGACCGCGTCCTCTCCACGTGACTTGGACACATGGAGACCTTCAAAATGAAGTCTATAGACTTTGAGGCTTACCCCCCATCCCCCCTTTCCTTCATGTCATAGTCTAATTTCATGGATTCTATCCATTCCTCCTGCTCGTCTTCTCACGCACCCTCACATTCACCACTCCCCTATGGCTCAGACCTTCACAATCTTTCCCCTCCCTCCCTCCTGCATGGAACCCCTATGCTCTCTTGGCCTCCCTCCCCCTATATCCTGGCCCTCTCCACCCTCGAACCTACATATTATCCCTTCTCAGGAAAGTATCTCTCACCTATGAGCACATAATCGAAGAAGGAGAAGGGGGTTTCTGGCTGCGACGTCCAAACCCAAAAATTCTCAGCCTGATGTATCGAGGAAAAAATGGGCTAAAAAAAATGGTTTTGGGTGATGACATTCCTCTCAGTAACATCCCCCAACGCTTGGGGAAGACTCTGGTTGGAATTTTTAATGGAAAATATATAGGATAAAAGACTCTAACAAGATGGTTGTAGAACCACTAGAAACCACTAATTGGTTACATCCCTAAGATACACATCTTGTCCAAAATTTGGATCTATTTTTCTTTTCTTTCAAATGAATATTGCGAGGAAATCCACGGTAAAAGTTGGTCCTGGGGCTC
>ML845920.1:0-36192 GCA_009831015.1 Picea engelmannii | reverse complement strand
AGTTTTGGAGAAAGGACACGTGGAGGCTCGAGGAGAATTGCGGGCCAAAAAGTAGTTTGGTTCCAAACTTCCTTTGGACGCACTCGCAATTGTGTGTTTGCATGAGGTCATCGCCTAAGGTTGCATCCGAGGAGGGGACAAGAGGAAAGGGGCTAACACCAACTCTAAGACTTCGTTGAAGTGCGAAGGAGAAGGTTGTGGGTATCATAAGACCTACACCAGAAGTCAGAAGGGCATGTGTCTGATTAAGAAGTGAGACTATCAAGTCCTTAAGGTCTTGTTTGACTTAGAGAATCATACAACCTTGATCAGAGGGTCAGGCTGAGTCCCAGACTTCCCAAATTAGGAATCGTAGAGGGGAAGGATTTGTTCCTGTAAGGAGAACAATTTATTTTTTTATCTTCGCCCCATCGTGGGTGTGTTACAAATTGGTATCAGAGCATGGTTACAACACTTGGCCTGCTTGGGCTCATGGACGAGTCATGTAAAAACTCTACTTATAGTACTTTTAAAAGAATGGCACTCTACCTTACCTCTTTCTTAAAAGTCTGGTTAAAAATGTTATTAAAGAAAAGAATGAAACTTTCTACTATGTGTGTGCATTTTATAAGAAATTGAACCGTGTATTATTCATGAACTAATAAATTGTTAGCTAACAATAAGTGTTTTTGTCAACACTTGAGCACTCAGTAAATCATGGGAAAACTTCAAGACTAAAGGATGGTGATGTGTCATGAAGTGGGGGATGGATCCCACAATAGAGACGAAGAATCTGACGAAAGGAGGGTGGTGGAAACCCCTCTAGATCTGGCTGAAACTGTAAGGAGCCTCAAGGTCGAATTACAGAGTTGCAAGGTTGACAACGAGATATTGATAAAGGAACAAGAAAAACAAACAGAAATTAACACAATCTTGCTGCAGAGCTTGTCCGACATATAGAGGCAACTACAACATGAACCCGCAACCAGTCATGTGGATCGACGACATAAGAAGAGAAGTCAAAGTCCACCTAAGATCTGAAAACATGGCTCCATAAGTGACCACACTGGGAGAATCACCTCGAAGAAGGTCCAACCTGGAGGAAGGGGACACTCATCGGTAGAGTCCTCTGGAAGGGAAGCTGGAAAATCTGAAGGATCTTCTAGTAGCAGAGCAAGCTCACATTCTCAAAGGAAAGGAAAGAAGTGGAAGCATTCCAAAAATCATGATCCTGAAGAATTAAAGAAAGCCAAACCACCCTCTTTCGATGGAGGGATTAGGAAGGGAGAAGAGGTTGAAGTTTGGCTACTTGGTTTAAAGAAGTACTTTAAAGACCATGACTACTCTAAAAACTTGAAGGCTCGAATAGCCATCTTTAACATGAATGGAAAGGCTTCCATTTGGTGGGAAGACCTTAGGAATGTGAAAGGATTCCATGAGAAGGATTTTTCATGGAAACAGTTTGAGAAATACTTCAAGAAGTAGTATCTGTCAAAGAAATGCATGGATGGGAAGACTAAGGAATTATATGAACTCAGGTTGGGGTAGCTCACCATAGATGAATTTGTCAATACGTTCCTTGAACTACTGAGTTATGTACCCTACATAAAAGATGAAAAGGTAAAAATGCAGCGGTTTATTATTGGGTTACCTCAGACCTACCGAGACAGGATTGAGTTCGACAAACCAAAGACCTTAGAAGAAACTATCTGGAAGGTGAGGTATTATTATGAACAGTTTGGGAGTAAGACAAGACCTCACGAGGACTGGAAGAAGAGGAGTAGTTCGGGATTCCAGAAGAAGGGGTTTAAATCCTCACGATTTAAGAACTATGGAAAATATTATGGAAGGATCCTTCCTACTAGAAGTGTATATCAGCAAAATTTCCCCTCTCAAAGTGGAAATAAACCTTTTAAGACAGTCCCAGAAAAGACCGACAACCTAAAGAAGGAACCCTTAAAATGTTGGGGTTGTGGAGAAAATCATTGATTGAGGGACTTCCCACACAGACAACAAAACATTAAGAGAGTCTACAATATCCAAGAAGCTATCACCGTCAATGATGTGGCTAGGAGAACACGAATCTATGCAGCCTTGGACAATAATCAAGCCAACCACCAAGCTTCAGTAGTGGAGTTGGAAGGTATGATCACCAACCATCTAGTTTCTATTTTAATCGACCCAAGTTCTAATTTGATTTATGTGGCCCCTCATACTATTGATAAGTGTAAACTGCAACCAATTAGACATGTTAAACTATAGTTGGTGTGATTAGCCACTGGGACCAAAAGAAAGGTGGCAGAGGTCATACCAGCCTATCAATTCATCATGGATGGATTGCCCACCCAAGCGACCCTTAACATACTTCCCCTGGGATCTTATGACTTGTTGATTCGTATGGATTGGTTGGATTCTTATAAAACTAAATTGGATTGTTATCATAAAACTTTAGAAAATGTAAATGAAGAACGGAGAAAAACGACCCTCCAAGGGATTCAGAAGCCTGTCTCAGTGAGACAAATATCAGCCCTTCAAATGAAAAAGTATTGCAGAAAGGGGTGTTCCTTATATGCCATACAGGTACTGGAATCTGTTTAGGATGACAAACCAAACCTATAGGACCACCCCATATTAATATAATACAAGGATGTGTTCCCAGAAGAGGTACCAGGTCTACCTCCGAGAAGGGATATCAACTTCTCAATAGAACGTACACCGGGAGTGGTACCAGCATCTTGAATGCCATATAGAATGAGCACGCCAGAGCTGGTTGAGCTCAAGCTACAACTAAAGGAGATGATGGACAAAGGCTACATCTGACCCAGTGTATCTTCGTGGGGAGCACTCGTCTTGTTTGTGAAAAAGAAATATGGCACCCTCCGACTGTGCATAGATTACAGACAACTCAATAAGACAACCATAAAAAACAAGTACCCCTTACCAAGAATCGATGACATGTTCGACCAATTGAGAGGTGCTTCCATCTTCCCTAAAATCGAATTAAGGTTTGGATACCACCAAGTCCAGATTAAGGATGAATACATCCACAAAACAACCTTCAGGATGAGGTATGGTCAATATGAATTCGTGGTGGTGCCATTTGGGTTAACCAATTCCCCCGCCACTTTTATTTGCTTGAGGAATAATGTGCTCAACAAATTCCTGAACAAATTTGTATTGGTTTTCATTGATGATATCCTAATATACTCCAAGAACAGGGAGGATCATGAAGAACATCTTAGACTCGTACTTCAAGTACTAAGAGAGCATCAACTCTATGCTAAGTTTAGCAAGTGCAATTTATTTCAGAAGCAAGTCCATTACTTAGGCCATGTCATATCTAAGGAAGGGGTGGCAGTAGACCCTGACAAGATCATATCTATTATGGAATGGCCTACCCCGAAGGATGTATCCGATATTAGACCCTTCATGGGCTTAGCAAGATACTATAGAAGGTTTATAAAAGGGTTTTCCAAGATTGGTTTTCCAATCACTGCCCTTCAAAAAAAGGGGATTAAATTCATTTGGACATCAAAATGTGAAGAAAGATTTCAGGAACTGAAATACCTCCTGACCCATGCACCCGTGCTAAACATTGCAGACCCAGATAATGATTTCCTCGTGTGTATAGATGCCTGCAATGAAGGACTCAGAGGAGTCCTTATGCAAGAGGGACGTGTCATTTGCTACACGTCCAGGAAATTAAATGAGCATGAGATCAATTATGTGACCCATGACCTAGAGTTGGCTTCCATAGTACATGCTTTAAAAATGTGGAGGCACTACCTCCTGGGTAGGAAATTTGTGCTTATGACAGATCATTGTGGATTGAGACACTTGTTTGATCAGCCAAAACTCAATGCCAGGTAAGCTAGGTGGATAGCTCTCCTTAGTGAGTTTGATTTCGAAATCAAACACATCAAAGGAAAGGAAAATAGGGTAGTCGATGCCCTTAGCAGAAGTATAAAAAAGATTCATCTGGCAGCGATAAGCACCCCTGAAACGGATGTCAAGGAAAGAGTCAGGAATGCACAAGAAACAAATGCCTTCTTCATGACCGTGACCTCATACCTAAGGCAAGAGCCTACAGGGATAAATTATGAAGGCTACTAGATGCTCGAGGAAGGGTTCCTCATTTACAAAAACAAATTGTATATTCCAAACTGTGACGAATCAAAGAGGTTCATAATGGATGAACTACATAAGAGACCATATATTGGTCACTCAGGATACCAGAAAATGATCACGGACACTAGGAGACAATTCTATTGGCCTGGATTGAAGAAAGACATAGCTAACTATTTAGCTAATGCCTAGAATGCTAGCAAGTTAAAGCAGAACACTGACATCCAACATGATTGTTACAGCCCCAACCGATCCGAGAATGGAAATGGGAAACCATCTCCATGGATTTCATCACCGGATTACCAAGGTCGACCAAGCAAAATGATTCCATCATGGTTGTGGTGGAAAAGTTGAGTAAGTCTGCTCATTTCATCTCGGTAAATCCAACTTGAAAGGCAATAGATATTGCCAACATCTTTATGAAGGAGATATTCAAACTACATGGCATGCCCAAGGAAATTATATATGACAGAGATACCAAATTTACTTCAAACTTTTGGAAATCCCTAATGGTCGGTTTTGAGACTAAATTGGTGTTCAACACAGCCTATCACCCTCAAACTGATGAACATACAGAAAGAGTGAATCAAATAGTAGAAGACATGCTAAGGATGCATGTAATGCATCAGCCTAAGAGGTGAGAAGAATACCTACCATTGGTAGAGTTTGCCTACAACAATGATTATCATGAATCCTTGAAGATGAGCCCTTTTGAAGCCCTCTATGGTAAACAGTGCAAGATTCCAATCAGCTAGAGTAACCCAGTGGACAGAATTACAATCGGACTTGACATGCTAAAAGAAATGGAACAACAAGTGGTTCAGATAAGACAAAATCTGAAGATTGCTCAGAATAGACAGAAAAGTTATGCCGACAGAAAGACAACTCCCAGAGAATTCAAGATCGGAGACCATGTCTATCTCAGAGTTAGACCCAGGAAGAGTTCCCTAAGAATGGGAGCTTGTGCCAAATTGTCACCTCGGTATTGTGGACCCTTTGAAGTCTTAGATAGAGTGGGACTTGTAGCCTATAATCTAGCACTTCCTCCCACTGTAAAGGCACATAATGTTTTTCATGTTTCATTATTGAAGAAATATGTACATGATACTAATCATATAATTGACTGGTCTGTGATCCAGATGGAGCTGAAGGGAGAATTCTTGCTAGAACCCCAATGCATATTAGACCTGAAGGAAACCTCACTCGGGAACCGAACCATTGCATAGGTCAAGGTGCAATGGAAACACTTTGGCCCAGATGAGGCTACGTGGGAAATGGAGGATGCCATGAGACAGGCATATCCGATTTTGTTTACTCCTGTACATACATGTCATGTTGACAAATAGAACATTGAGGATGATGTTCCTTTAAGGGGGAGGGAATTGTAACACCTTGTTTCCCCTAGTCTGTAAATATAACTATATTGGCCAAGGAACTATGGAAAACCTAAAAGTGTGAATGTTTGATTTTATGGACCTTTGTAAAAAAGGTCAATGAATGTAAATTTTGTTATTTTAATAGAAAATGGTTGCATGTTGCGTGATTGCTGAAAGAGGGAATGTGCTAAGAGAAAACCACGAATGTTATGAAAGGTGGTGGAGGAGACCCAGAATGGTTGTGCTAACCTCCACCAAACGAGTACCATGCTGGAATTAATTTCTCAAATCAGAACAACCCTCTGACCCAAAAATGAATTGCAGTCAGGCTGGTAGGTGGGAAGGCCTCCTCAAGAGTTAATGAGGGGATGGGGCATACCGCCCATCCATAAGGATTCCAGACCTGACCATGGACTGGGAATTCGGACCACACGCAAGCTTGTTGAGGAAGGCAAGAAAGGAAGTGTGGTGGGCAGAGGAAGACCTACGGAAAAATGCAGAGACGAGAGTGAAAACTCTCGGGTCTGAGGAAAGACTGAAAGAGGAACAGTGAGTTCTGATCACATAAAATAGATATTGAGCCAGGAGAAGGAGAGTAACCTTCATCCTTATCTATTTTTGTATTGGGAGAAGGAGAGTAACCTTCGTTCCTAACTTTTGTTGAGCTGGAGGTAACATATTAAATCTCAAATCATCGTGGCTTAACCTCGGGGGTGGCCAGTGATAAATCCATTGGGAGTGCCTGAGCCTATGGTTGGGTGGAAACAAGCACCCCTTTCAGCAGTCACATCACACTCTATGGTTCTGATAAGTGTTTTCTTGCCTTATCTTTTGAATTGTAAATAATGGATGCATGCGAGTATTTACATGTCTATAAAGGGTTCTTCTCTGTATTAAACGATTAAGTTATGAGTATGTGTTTGTTCCTTTCAGAACCTATTTCTGCTTGATTTTCCTACGGCCCAGTTTAATGACTCGAACGTGCTTTTCCCCAGGAATTTATATCACCGCTCCGGAGTCGGAGCAAGCCTCTAGGCATAGCTACCATTTTGATAACCTCACAAGTTACTTTGCCTTGATTCAGAGCTTAAAGCTCTACGAGTTGTGAAGGTGTTCCCTTCAAACCGATAGTCTAGGAGACTATAAACTTGGGCCTATTCCCTTAACCAAAAACTCAACTACGAGCGGGGATTACAGCCCAAGAGTTATATGAAGATCCATGTGATTTGGGTCTAGGAACCTTGGAGATCAAGGCTCTAAGATGTCAAATTGAACGATAGTCAAGTTGAATCCTGCAATTTCTATGAACCGTCAATCTATGAATGGAGATCGAGGGTGGGGAATCACTATGGAGCGCGAAGGTGAAAATAGCAGACGCGCTAGGCCCGGAATTCACCCTTATCGTTGATCTTGATGAGCTGGAAGATCAACGATCCCAATTAGACTAGAATCGAGTGAGCACCTTCCAAATTGCAGAGGTCGAACTCTCTGGTAAAGAGTACGCATGTTGGGGCCCCGCAATTTTTTTGAACTGTCGATTGTCGTTGACCTTCGATCTGAGTTTGATGTTATCCCTGAAACACAAGGAGTGTGTGGGTGGCGAAATATTCAAGGAGGTCAAGCTCCGAAGAGATAGTGCTTTCAGGAGTGCAGACAAAATCTAGGAGATGGGCCCGTAGGAGGAGCAAAGGTCAAATCCTTTGAGCACTTAGAAAACCTTCTAAGTCGGATTAAGTCAGAAGCTCAGGAAGAGGAGCGAAATTGGTCATTGGATCACATCGCAAAGGATTGAAAACCGTCTGATCTAAGCAAGGTGCACGAACCTTAGTACTTTGCATATGTAGGAGAAGAGAACTTACCAAAGTTTCGAAGTCCCGAAGTAGTTTGGGACCATCCATCGTCAAGAGGGACACATGGCGACAGATCGTAGACTCCGAAGAGATCTGTTCGAGAGAAGGTAAAGTTTGAGACTTGAGATTTACAAAGCCCAGAGAGCCGAAAATATAAAGTAAATATCAATCGTCCAATCAGGCAAAGTGAATCTGAATTGTGAGATCGTCCAAAGTAAATCTCAGGAGTCGGATCACCCGAACTGAATATGGGTCATCCTAGTTTAGAATAGACATGGCGTAAATCTATGAGTTTTGGGTAAAGTCACAAAGTAATTCATAGTCTTCAGATCCAGGGGGACACGTGATGATAGATCGTATACTTCGGAGAAATCACCTCGAGAGTTTCAGATTGAGAATTGAAACTTCTAAAGCCCGAAGTGTTGAAGTGTCGAAGAGACGAAACGTCGAAGTGTCGAAGAGTCGAAGCGTCAAAGGGCCGAAGTATATCTGGGTCGTCAGATCCAGAAGACAGGTGGCATGAATCTGTGGATTCTAGGTAAAGACTCGAAGTAAACATCGACTTTCAGATCGTCCGAAGTAGATCTAAACCGTCATATCCGGAGAACATGTGGCATGAATCTCTGAACTTCGGGTAAAGACCTGAAGCAATCCTTGATCGTCGGATCCAGAGGACAGGTGGCACAAATCTATGGACTCCGGGTAAAGAACCAAAGTAATCCTTGATCGTCAGATCAAGTAGACACGCATCGGTGGATTATAGCCTTTGGATAAAGGCCATTGGGAAAAAAAAAGGGTTAAGTTTGAGATTTGAGATCTCCGAAGTCCGAAGATCTCGATCGTTGATCGAGAAAAGGGCCATAGGATCATTGATCTAGTTGAAAGTTCAACCACGCAAAGTAGAAGCAGGGTCATTAATTTAGGAAGACAGGTGTCCGTAGATCGTCAACTCTGGAAGACTGATGTATGAAGGAAAGCAAGGTTTGAGATTTGAAAAGTCTAAAGTCTGGAATCACGAAGGAGATCACATCTGTTGATTTAGGAGGGGCAGATCTGATCTGTGGATTTGAAAAGGGCAGATATGAACCGTCAATTCAAAATGTACCGTCAATATTGGGAGATCGACGGTCCCATAGCATTGCGGCGATTGGAGGTGCGTAAACTTTAAAAAGTTGAGGGCGGGCCGCAATCCAAACCCCAGTTTTGGAGAAAGGACACGTGAAGGCTCGAGGAGAATTGCGGGCTGAAAAGTAGTTTGGTTTCAAACTGCCTTTGGACGCGCCTGCAATTGTGTGTTTGTGTGAGGTCATCGCCCAAGGTCTCATCCGAGGAGGGGCCAAGAGGAAAGGGGCTAATGCCAACTCCGAAACTTCGTTGAAGCACGAAAGAGAAGGTCATGGGTATCATAAGACCTACACCAGAAGCCGGAAGGGCCTGTGTCTGATTAATAAGTGAGACTATCAAGTTCTCAAGGTCTTGTTTGACTTAGAGAATGAAAGAACCTTGATCTGAGGGTCGGGCTGAGTCCCGAACTTCCCAAATTAGGAAACATAGAGGGGAAGGATCTATTCCTATAAGGAGAACAATTTTTATTTTTATTTTCGCCCCATCGTGGGTGTGTTACAAACATGCTTAGAGTTATTCCATAAGGGGACTACTTTGGAGACTCCTCCAAATAAACTTGTCTCTTCTAGGGGCTTATGGACTTCTTCTAGAGTTGACTTCCATGACAACCAATTTTCCAACAAGACATTAATGGCAACCATTCTAAGATTTTAAAATTGCAATAATAAATGACGAAAACAAATTTCGGTGTTGCCTTGAAAGCGTGCAAAAAAAATTTGATTGTTGATTTCTTAGGACAAGATTGATTGAGAAGGA
This sequence comes from Picea engelmannii, assembly GCA_009831015.1. NCBI lineage: Eukaryota > Viridiplantae > Streptophyta > Pinopsida > Pinales > Pinaceae > Picea > Picea engelmannii. Next base: position 26,981 of record ML845920.1, on the reverse strand, counting down.
CAATGATCTGACACATCATATTTAATGTATTGGCCTCTGCTTGAATATATGATTAGACCAACACAATATCTCTTTTGAGCCAAATAACCCAATGAGCATTATTAAACACCAATTTATTAATGTCACACCTAAAAAAAAATGAATGAGTGAATAATAAACTTCTTTCAGGGGGAAACCTCCAATTACAAGATATCAACATGCAAAACATGAGATGAATAGTCAAATGATTTTTATAAATAGGAGATAAAGAGGGTATGAAGTATCCTATATTCCCAAATGACTTAAAAATAACTATTATAATAATAATGAATGAGGTTTAGGACCCTAACTTAATACCCTTTTTATAAATTTTTACTCTCGAAGATTTGTAATTGAGGGTGTTGCTTCGTGAATTGCTCATCTTCTCATATGGATTTATTTATAGACATATTCTTCCACTTGATGATGTACTACATAATGGTCATATTCCAAAGAGGAAGAGAACATCGTTGTCTAAATTATTCTGGTTAAAGAATCAAATTTCCTACTTCATCTAATTCTAGAAGTTATATATGGATTGGAATAGCCTACCCAACAACCTTTTTTAACAATGAGACCTGTAAAACCTTATGAATGTGTCAAGAAACCAAATCCAACTCATAGGCCACTTCTTGCGAAGGATCTTGTAGGGTCCATAAAATTTTGGATTTAGTTTGCAATTCTTCTTTTGTTTTAGAGTGGATTGTTTATATGGTTGGAGTCACATATGTACTCAATCCCCCCACCTCAAGCTGTATTTTTCTATGATGTTGATTTTCTTATCGGTTCATCTTGTTTTGGGCCATTCAAAGATTTTCTTTAATTATTTAGAAAGTTTCTTGAGTCTTCTCAATACATGAGTCTACGTCCTATACTTTGGAATGGCCCTGCATATAAGATGTGATGTTAGGACATGGATATCCATAAATATCTTGCATACATCTCATTAGTTATGTGATGGATGACATTTATACCACCATTTTGCTAGAGGAAGCCACTTGACCCATTGGACTTATTTGTCTGGAGAATAACAATGAAGATAACCCTCCAAACATTTGTTCATTATTTCCATATGACCCTTTGCTTATGGATGATAAGCCAAACTCATGCCTATTGTTTTCCATGTTATCTTCCACAAATACTTCCAAAATTTGCTTGGAATTTTGGTTCTCTATCACTTGCTATTACCTTAGGAAATCCATGAAGCCTATGAATTTATTTCATGAAAACTTTTACCACATGGTTTGTAATATATGTACTATGAATTCCACAAAAATGTTCATATTTTAATTATTTTACCCACAACCACAAAAAAGGCATCCTTACCCTTTGATTTTGATAGTCGTATAATGAATGCCATTAACATTTATTCCCATCTTTGATTAGGTGTGTGTAAGTATTTAAGTAACCTTGAAGTCTTAATAGTATCTCCTTTTTTTCTTTGGCATACCTAGCATGCCCTTACAGATTTTTTAATATCCTTCTCCATTCCTTCCCCAATTTTTTTAAGATATTTTGATATGTTTTAAGAAACCTTTAATGTCCCACTGTGGAGAGTTATGAGACTCCCTTAATATTTGTTGTTTCAACTTTGGTGAGCGACATAAAAGTACTTTAGGCTATCATGGTTAATATTGACTTGAAAATTCCTTCCAATGAGACATTGTCACCATTCTTAAATGTGTGTAAAATGAATTACAGTTATTTTTATAATGTATATTTCACCAAATCTTTTCCTGTAGCACCCCCAACCACCAAATTGGGCCACGCCACACAATCTCAACTTCTATCACTCTGATTAAAATATGTAACATCCCCAATTTACTATTGAGCAACGCTACTCCAAAATCTAGTGCATAGATTCTACTCTATAGCTTAGATCTGCACATGATTACTTGCAAATAACGCAAAGAATCCCATGTTGGTCACATCACATAACTTTTCTTTTCTGACACAACTTCTAATAGTGGAAGTAATTCAATACAACTGTGTGCACGAGTATGTTGAACACATAAGCATTATTATGCATATAATCCACCCAGAACATGTGCTAAACATGGTGTGCATAGCATTATGGTATCACATAAGAGTGTTGTTCTTCCTATACATGAGGATTGATTCCCTGTGCATACAACAAACCTAGTCTCTTATGCACACGATCGTTCTAGCCTCACCTTAGAGACTCATGGATATTATTATACAGCTAACTTAACATCAATAACTAATAACAATTGTCATACTCAACATGTATGACTAAAATTATGGAATATCAACACCACACATACATGTGCAAGCAACATATACAGAATAACAACAACTACTTATATGCAACATCATACAAGAATTAAACCCATATTAACATAAGTAATTAGCACACAATAAAAGAGACAGGCACATAAATGACACTTATCTTTTATGAAAATTCATTGACTGCACACAGGACTCAGATGTTCCTCCCAGCCATAGACTTTGTTACTCATAGTCTTTCATCAATAAGTCACCCCCAAGCTCGGGCTTAAACTCCACCAGGGAAAAAGGATTCCTAATAACATTCTAAGGTCTGATAAACAATATAATTACTCAGTACCAAGTGCCCACTATTGCAACTAGTCTACAATCCCTCATTCCCCATATGCTTGTCCCACCCTAAGAAGTGTGCCCCTTCTCTGCTCAAAAGTCCTTTGATTTCCCCACTTCGCTTCTAGGGCTTCAACAATAGGCTATATAGGAAGTCTCTGAGCAACGAAACTAATGCCCAGCGCACCAGGGAATAATTCCAAACAATTCTCTCATCTGGAGAGAATGTTCACATAGCTAAGAACTTATCTCTTCAAAAAAAAATATCTCACCTGGAGAGAATTCCCACAGACCTGAAAACCCACCTCTTCTACCTAAACCATTTTTTCCCAAGCAAAGGGTTATACAACAACAATAAGTTACAGTAAACATGAATTTTTCACCAGAGGAGAGTTCGTCTGAAAGATGACTAAAAGAGTGAGTAATGAAAAGGGTTCTCCCTGAATTACACTAAGGCCAACAATATATATCACATGCCTTAAACTGGACACTTGTCACCTTTAGAATTAGCTTTATCCACTTTGTGACTCGTTCCCATCCCTCGGGAGCTTAGGATAAATAAATATTCATAAATTACACTTTCATGAAATATTACTAAAATATTCCCTTGGACTTAATCCCCCTTGGCTTATCCCCTCTCTTAAAATCCTATCCCATTTTCCCTTTTTCGGTGGATTTTATCCCCCCATGTCTTTTTCTCTGATCTATTTGTGCGAAACGATGTGATATTATTAATAACTTGAGTGTGATTACATTTTACAAGGATAGACGCACTGGCCTATTTCCATCCCCACTCACCAGCCTCATAACCACACAGGATCTCCGACCTAAAATATATATACATCCATATATATATAAATGACTCGGTCATCCTTGCACACTCACTTAGATGCACACAACACTATGGAATGTGTGCACCCTTCGCTTGGTGTGAAATCCATACGCACTTACTCAGGTGCACACAACACTATGGAATGTGTGCAACCTTTCTTTAACAACAAAACTTCGCGCACTACTCAAGTGCATGCAAAACCACAACTTAGTGCCAATGGGTCACCAGCCTATATGTAGAATTACAAGTGGGATTCAGATTAGGGACATTACATTCCCCTCCCCTTTGTTTATGCATTGTCCTCGGTGCATTATATACACATGTACACACACAATTTTAAAAGTGTCAAAAAGATGAGGATACTCTACTCGCATAGCATCCTTGCAGTCCCAAGTTGCATCCACGGGATTGTACCAGGTCCATTGGACCTTTACTAGCTCTATGACTAGATTATGAAGTTGTTTGATTGTCCGATCCAATTTGAAAACTCGTTGCACTCGAAAATCGCCTTCTAGATCCACTTGAATCACATTCCAATCAATAATATGATTGGCATCAGGTAGATACTCCTTAAGCAATGATACATGAAAAACAATATTAATATACAAGGATGCAAGAGATGGCAACATATATGCAACAGGGCCAATCCTATTTAGGATTTCAAAAGGTCCACAGTAGCATGTTAACAACTTAGAATAATTTCCCAACTTTAGGGAACTATGTCTGGCTTTTACTTTCAGAAACACGTGGTCACCCACTTTGAACTCCCTGTGGGTTCTGCATTTATCTATGCAGCCTTTTTGTCTGTCTTGTACAACCTTTAAATAATGCCTTATCTTTACCATATGTTCTTCCATATGCTGGACCAGATCTGGCCCAACCACTGTGTGTTTTTCTGGGTTATCCCAACTCACTAGTGTGTTTCACTTTCTACCATAAAGTGCCTCAAATGGGCTCATATTTAAATATGATGGATACCCATTGTTGTAAGAAAACTCTACCATGTGAAGGTAGTCTTCCCATTTTGATGGTTTATCCATCATGTACATCCTCAACATATCTTCAGTCACCTGATTTACCCTCTCTATTTGTCCATTTGACTCAGGGTGATATGTTGTCCTAAAGTTCATTTTTGTCCCAAATCCTTAGAATATCCCTTTCCAAAAGTTCGATCTGAACTTGGGATCCCTGTCAAACACAATTGTCTTGGTACACAATGCAACCTAGCAATTTCTCACATGTATATATCAGTAATGTTGGTTTTCTTGTTCATTGACTTCACTGGAATAAAGCAGGCATCTTTAGTAAGCTTGTCCACCACTACCATAATATAATCATGTTGCTTAGCGGTCCTATGTAGCTTAGTAATGAAATCCATGTTTACAACTTCCCACTTCCACTCATGGATGGGAGAAGGTTGTAGCAAACCAACTAGATGTTTGTGCTAATCTTTCACCTTTTTAGATTCAAGGCATCTAAAGATAAAATCAACAACCTCCATTTTCATTCCTGTCCAATAGTATTTATTTTTTACTGTTGTTATTGTCTTATGGTAGCTTGGATGTCCTGCATAAGTAACTTTATGCATCTCTGAGAATAATAGATTTTTCAACTCATGAACATTCGACACATAAACTATGCACCTATAGATGAGGATTTCATCCTCTCTTAGCTCATAACTTTGCAATTCTTGTTGTGGCATACCTTGTTGTAATTTCGCCTTTATGTCCACATAGCGCTGGTCTAATTTGGAATCTTCTAAAATTTTGTCACTCAAATCTGATTTGTACATGCTAATAGTTGTAGCATGCATTTCGTGCACCCTCCTATTGAGTGCGTCAACCACCTTGTTCTCTTTTCCTCTGATATGCTTTATGTCAAAGTCATACTCACTGAGGAATTCTAACCACCTACTTTGTCTGGAATTTAAACTTGGTTGTCTAAACAGATATTTCATACCACTATGATCTGTTCTCAACTCAAATATTTTACCCATGATATAGTGCCACCACATCTTCAAGGCATGCACTATGGCTCCCAATTCTAATTCATGGGTCGCATAGAGCCTGTCATGCTCTTTTAGCTTCCTTTCACAAATCCATTCTAACTAAGGACTCCCCCAAGTCCTTCTTTGCAAGCATTCGTACATACAATGAAGTCTTCATTTGGATCAACAATTCTCAAAATTGGTGCACTTGTCAATAAACTCTTCAAGTGCTCAAAAATCCTTAAACAATTCGAAGTCCATTCAAATCACACAACTTTATTTTGCAAGGATATAATGGGGTGCGCAATTTTTTAAAATCCTTAAATAAAACTTTTGTAATAACCTGCAAGTCCAATGAAGGATCTGAATTCCCACAGACCTGAAAACCCACCTCTTCTACCTAAACCAATTTTTCCCAAGCACAGGGTTATACAATGACAGTAAGTTACAGTAAACATGAATTTTCCACCATAGGAGAGTTCGTCTGAAAGATGACGGAAAGAGTGAGTAATGAAAAGGGTTCCCCCCGAATTACACTAAGGCCAACAATATATATTGCATGCCTTAAATTGGACGCTTGTCACCTTCAGAATTAGCTTTATCCACTTTGTGACTCGTTCCCATCCCTCGCGAGCTTAAGATAAATAAATATTCGTAAATTACACTTCTATGAAATATTACTAAAATATTCCCTTGGACTTAAGCCCCCTTGGCTTAGCCCCTCTCTTAAAATCCTAGCCCCTTTTCCATTTTTCGGTGGAGTTTAGCCCCCTGTCTATTTTTGTCTGATTTGTTTGTGAAAAACGATGTGATATTATTAATAACTTGAGTGTGATTACATTTTACAAGGATAGGCGCACTGGCCTATTTGCATCCCGACTCACCAGCCTCGTAACCACACAGGATCTTCGACCTCAAATACATATACATCCATATATATAAATGACTCGGTCATCCTCGCACACTCACTTAGATGCACACAACACTATGGAATGTGTGCACCTTTCGCTTGGTGCGAAATCCATATGCACTTACTTAGGTGCGCACAACACTATGGAATGTGTGCACCCTTTCTTTGACAACAAAATCTCGCGCACTACTCAAGTGCATGGAAAACCACAACTTAGTGCCAACAAGTCACCATCCTATACGTACAATTACAAGTGGGATTCAAATTAGGGACATTACATTCCCCTCCCCTTTATTTATGCATTGACCTCAGTGCATTATATACACATGTACATACACAATTTTAAAAGTGTTCAAAAATATGAGGATACTTTGCTCGCATAGCATCCTCACACTCCCAAGTTGCATCCTCGGGACTGTACCAGGTTGATTGGACCTTTACTAGCTCTATGACTCGATTCTGAAGTTGTTTGATTTTTTGATCCAATTTGTAAACTGGTTGCACTCGAAAATCGTCTTCTAGCTCCACCTTAATCACATTCCAACCAATAATATGATTAGCATCATGTACATACTCCTTAAGAAATAATACATGGAAAACAATATTAATATGCAAGGATGCAAGAGATGCCATCATATATGCGACAGGGCCAATCCTATTTAGGATTTCAAAAGGTCCATAGTAGCATGCTACCAACTTAGAACAATTTCCCAACTTTAGGGAACTGTGTCTGGCTTTTACTTTACGAAACATATGGTCACCCACTTTGAACTCCCTATGGGTTCTGCATTTATCTACGCAGCCTTTTTGTCTATCTTGTACAACCTTTAAATTATGCCTTATCTTTACCACATGTTCTTCCATTTCCTGGACTAAATCTGGCCCAACCACTGCGTGTTCTTCTGGTTTATCCCAACTCACTAGTGTGTTTCACTTTCTACCATAAAGTGTCTCAAATGGGATCATCTTTAAAGATGATGGATATCCATTGTTGAAAGAAAACACTACCACATGAAGGTAGTCTTCCCATTTTTATGGTTTATCCATCACGTACATCATGAGCATATCTTCAGTCACTTGATTTACCCTCTCTATTTGTCCATTTGACTCAAAGTGATATGTTGGGATAAAGTTCAATTTTGTCCCAAATCCTTAGAATATCCCTATCCAAAAGTTTGATCTGAACTTGGGATCCTTCTCAAACACAATTGTCTTGGGTACACCATGCAACCTAGCAATTTCTCGCATGTATATATCATTAATGTTGGTTGTCTTGTGCATTGACTTCACTGGAATAAAATGGGTAGCTTTAGTAAGATTGTCCACCACTACCATAATAGAATCATGTTGCTTAGCAGTCCTATGTAGCTTAGTAATGAAATCCATGTTTACAACTTCCCACTTCCACTCATGGATGGGAAAAGGTTGTAGCAAACCAACTAGATGTATGTGCTAAGCTTTGACCTTTTTAGATTCAAGGCATCTAAAGATAAAATCAAAAACCTCCTTTTTCATTCCTGGCGAATAGTATTTCTTTTTTATCGTTGTTATTGTCTTCTGGTAGCCTGGATGTCCTACATAAGTAACTTTATGCATCTCTGAGAATAACATATTTTTCAACTCATGAACATTCGACACATAAACTATGTGCCTATAGATGAGGATTCCATCCTCTCTTAGCTCATAACTTTGCAATTCTTGTTGTGGCATACCTTGTTGTAATTTCGCCTTTATGTCCACATAGTGCTTGTCTAATTTGGAAACTTCTAAAATTCTGTCACTCAAATCCGATTTGTACATGCTAATAGTTGTAGCATGCATTTTGTGCACCCTCCTGCTGAGTGTGTCAACCACCTTGTTCTCTTTTCCTCTTATATGCTTTATGTCAAAGTCATACTCACTAAGGAATTCTAACCACCTGCTTTCTCTGGAATTTAAACTTGGTTGTCCAAACATATATTTCAGACCACTATGATCTGTTCTCAACTCAAATATTTTACCCATGATATAGTGCCACCACATCTTCAAGGCATGCACTATGGCTACCAATTCTAATTCATGGGTAACATAGAGCCTTTCATGCTCTTTTAGCTTCCTTTATTCGTAACATATCACACATCCATTCTGACTAAGGACTCTCCCAAGTCCTTCTTTGCAAGCATTCTTACATACAATGAAGTCTTCATCTGGATCAACAATCCTCAAAATCGCTGCACTTGTCAATAAACTCTTCAAGTGTTGAAAAATCCTTAAACAATTCGGAGTTCATTCAAATCACACAAATTTCTTTTGCAAGGATGTAATGGGGTGTGCAATTTTTTAGAAGCCTTCAATAAAACTTTTGTAGTAACCTACAAGTCCCATGAAGGACCTGAATTCCCACAGACCTTAAAACCCACCTCTTCTACCTAAACCAATTTTTCCCAAGCATAGGGTTATACAACGACAGTAAGTTATAGTAAACATGAATTTTCCACCAGAGGAGAGTTCGTCTGAAAGATGACGAAAAAAGTGAGAAATGAAGAGGTTTCCCCCCGAATTACATTAAGGCCAACAATACATATTGCATGCCTCAAACTAGACACTTGTCACGTTCGGAATTAGATTTATCCACTTTGTGACTCGTTCCCATCCCTCGAGAGCTTAGGATAAATAAATATTCAAAATTACACTTTTATGAAATATTACTAAAATATTCCCTTGGACTTAAGCCCCCTTGGCTTAGCCCCTCTCTTAAAATCCTAGCCCTTTTCCTTTTTTCAGTGGAGTTTATCCCCCCGTCTATTTTTGTCTGATTTGTTTGTGCACAAAGATGTGATATCATTAATAACTTGAGTGTGATTACATTTTACAAGGATAGGTGCATTGGCCTATTTGCATCCCGACTCACCAGCCTCATAACCACACAGGATCTTTGACCTCAAATACATATGCATCCATATATATAAATGACTTGATCATCCTCGCACACTCACTTGGATGCACACAACACTATGGAATGTGTGCACCCTTCGCTTGGTGTGAAATCCATATGCACTTACTCAAGTGCGCACAACACTATGGAATGTGTAAACCCTTTCTTTGACAACAAAACCTCATGCACTACTCAAGTGCATGCAAAACCACAAATTAGTGCCTACGGGTCACCAACCTATATGTACAATTACAAGTGGGATTGAGATTAGGGACATTACATTCCCCTCCCCTTTATTTATGCATTGTCCTCGGTGTATTATATACACATGTACATACACAATTCTAAAAGTGTTCAAAAAGATGACAATACTCTGCTCGCATAGAATCCTCGCACTCCGAAGTTGCATCCTCAAAACTGTACCAGGTCCATTGGACCTTTACTAGCTCTATGACTCGATTCTGAAGCTGTTTGATTTTTCGATCCAATTTTCAAACTCGTTGCACTCGAAATTCGCCTTCTAGCTCCAATTGAATGAAATTCCAATCAATAATATGTTTAGCATCAGGTACATACTCCATAAGCAATGATACATGGAAAACAATATTAATATACAAGGATGCAGGAGATGCCATCATATATGTTACAGGGCCAATCCTATGTAGAATTTCAAAAGGTCCACAGTAGCATGTTGCCAATTTAGAACAACTTCTCAACTTTAGAGAACTATGTCTGGCTTTTACTTTCAGAAACAGGAGGTCACCCACTTTGAACTCCCTGTGGGTTCTGCATTTATCTATGTAGCCGTTTTGTCTATCTTGTACAACCTTTATATTATGCCTTATCTTTACCATATGTTCTTCCATTTTTTGTAGCAGATCTGGCCCAACCACTACGTGTTTTCTAGGTTATCCCAACTCACTAGTGTATTTCACTTTCTACCATAAAGTGCCTCAAATGGGCTCATCTTTAAAGATTATGGATACCCATTCTTGTAAGCAAACTCTACCACGTGAAGGTAGTCTTTCCATTTTGATGGTTTATCCATCACGTATATCCTAAGCATATCTTCAGTCACCTGATTTACCCTCTCTATTTGTCCATTTGACTCAAGGTGATATGTTGTGTTAAAGTTCAGTTTTGTCCCAAATCCTTAGAATATCCCTATCCAAAAGTTCGATCTAAACTTGGGATCCCTGTCAAACACAATTGTCTTGGGTACACCATGCAATCTAGCAATTTCTCACATGTATATATCAGTAATGTTGGTTGTCTTGTGCAATGACTTCACTAGAATAAAATGGGCAACTTTATTAAGCTTGTTTACCGCTACCATAATAGAATCATGTTGCTTAGCAGTCCTATGTAGATTAGTAATGAAATCCATGTTCACAACTTCCCACTTTCACTCATGGATGGGAAAAGGTTGTAGCAAACCAACTAGATGTATGTGCTAAGCTTTGACCTTTTTAGATTCAAGGCATCTAAAGATAAAATGAACAACCTCCTTTTTCATTCCTGGCCAATAGTATTTATTTTTTACCATTGTTATTGTCTTCTGGTGGCATGGATGTCCTGCATAAGTAACTTTATGCATCTCTGAGAATAACATGTTTTTCAACTCATGAACATTCGACACATAAACTATGTGCCTACAGATGAGGATTCCATCTTCTCTTGGCTCATAACTTTGCAATTCTTGTTGTGGCATACCTTGTTGTAATTTCACCTTTATGTCTACATAACGTTGGTCTAATTTGGAAACTTCTAAAATTATGTCACTCAAATCCAATTTGTATGTGCTAATAGTTGTAGCATGCATTTAGTGCACCCTCTTGTTGAGTGTGTCAGCCACCTTGTTCTCTTTTCCTTTGATATGCTTTATGTCAAAGTCATACTCATTAAGGAATTCTAACCACTTGCTTTGTCTAGAATTTAAACTTGGTTGTCCAAACAGGTATTTCAGACCACTATGGTATGTTCTCAACTCAAATATTTTACCCGTGATATAGTGCCACCACATCTTCAAGGCATGCACTATGGCTACCAATTCTAATTCATGGGTAGCATAGAGCCTTTCATGCTCTTCTAGCTTCCTTGATTTGTAACATATCACACATCCATTCTGACTAAGGACTCCCCCAAGTCCTTATTTGCAAGCATTCGTACATACAATGAAGTCTTCATCTGGATCAACAATTCTCAAAATTGGTGCACTTGTCAATAAACTGTTCAAGTGCTGAAAAATCCTTAAACAATTTGGAGTACATTCAAATCACATAAATTTATTTTGCAAGGATGTAATGGGGTGCACAATTTTTTAGAAGCCTTCAATAAAACTTCTGTAATAACCTACAAGTCCCATTAAGGACCTCACCTCTATGACATTTCTCGGTGTTGGCCATTCTTCAATGCCCCTTATCTTTTCTGGATCTGCTGCTATCCCTTCCCCTAAGATGATACAACCCAAGTAATGAATTTGTTGTTGGTAAAATGAGCACTTGCTTATCTTGGCATAGAACTGATTCTCTCTCAACACTTTTAGCACCATCCTCAAGTGTTTCTCGTGCTCTTCTTCAAATTTTGAGTAAATAAGTATGTCATCCACAAATACAGCGATAAACTTATCAAGGTAATTTCTCAAAACTCCATTCATTAGACACATGAATACAACTAGTGCATTTGTCAACCCGCAAGGCACCACTTCAAACTTGTAATTTCCATACCTCTTTCGAAAGAAGGCCTTGCTAATGTCTTCCTCTTTAATTATTACCTCGTGATATCCAGATCTGAGATCGATATTTTAAAATATTTACGCACCCCTCAACTAATCAAAGAGGTCATCTATCCTTGGCAAAGGATACTTGTTCTTTACTGTTACTTTGTTCAACTTCCTCAAGTTGATAGAAAGTAGCAATGTACATCCTTCTTCTTCACAAACAATACCGGAGCACCCCAAGGCGACACATTTGGGTGTATATACCCCTTCTTCATAAGATATTCAAGTTGCATCTGTAATTCCTTCAACTCTGGTGTAGTCAGCCTACAAGGAGTCTTGGATGCAGGAGTTTCTCTTGACATCATATTTATAAAGAAATCAATATCTTTTTGGTGGAAACCACGGTATCTCTTTAAAAAAATATTCAAATTATATCAGTATTGTGTAGTCTTCAACATTTGGCACTTTATCTTTAGGTGCCTCCTCCACATGCGCTGCAAATACTTGACATCCTTTCTTGTAGCTTTACTTTAATTGCAATGTTGAAACATCTCTAATAGTTTCACCTCTTGGAATTCCATGAATTGTTCTTAAGTTTCCTTCCTCATCCAGGCAAGTAAATGCCTTATTGTAACAGTCTAGAACAACATGGTGCTGGTCCAACCAATCCATGCCTATGAGGCAATCATGGGAGCCCAAAGGTATGATATTCAAATCATCTTTTGTGCATAGTCCATTCATTTCCATTGGGCATGCTTTAACCATCTCATTAATTTTCCTTTTTGCCCATGTAGCTAGCTGCACCAACCAAGGTTTTCCAAGCTTCTTTCTGGGAAATTGAAATATCTCCACCATCTTAGGATCTAGATAACTATGACTAGATATTTAGTCAATTAAAATAGCAATGGGTTGGTCATTAATCTTACCTTCTATTTCAATCACGTGTGACTTAAACTTGGCTTGTTTTTTATCCAGGGATGCGTAAATCCTTCGTACATTCCTACCCATGTCTTCAATTGTCACAGCTTGCTATATGTTGTGCGCAGTCTTCGCTTTTTCACCTCTTAGAGGGAAATCTATGTACATATTATCTTTGCCACAATCCCAATGTTGAATAGGTTGTTTCCCTAGTCTTTACCCCACTGTCTCAGTCATTATGGGATCATTGAGAGTTGGTTGTTCTTACACAGTATTTCTAAGAAATGGAGGCTTGGTCCCCTTCTTCCTCTGTTCCACCTTATTTTTAATCTTGTCTTCCCAAGCCTTTTGGAAAGTTGGTCTTCTCTTTTGATGATCATAAAGACATTTAGTGCACCTTATGGTTTCCTCCAATGTCTTTAGGTGGTTATTCGACACATGGTTTTTGCCGATGGTTTTCTATTTCTGATTAAGGAATTAGGGTTTTGGACCAATCCAGGTCATTGGGTTAGGGTTTGGGATGTCGTTGGCTCCTATATGTATATTGTATTGTAAACATGTATCACTATGAATAAATATAGAATATGTTGGTTTTCCCGGTTTGGGTTTCCAAGGGAAAAATATCTGTGTAATGTTTGTATTTGCCATTGTATATTTTCTCTACTTTTTCTGAATATTTGTTTGCAGTAGATATTGTACAAGGTTAAAATCTACATTTGGTATCAGAGCTTTATTAGCTTCAGGGGGATGCCTTTGTGGTCAAGGGTTGGGCTCGGGACTGTGATAAGCCTTGTTACAGTGGGAGATATGTGGTATTTCTTTTTCAGGTGAAAAGAAATGGCAAGCAATTTGAAGATGGAGATGGAGAAGTTTAATGGGAAAAGTTTTGAGCTGTGGAAGCTCAAGATGGAAGATATATTGGTGGACAGAGATCAGTGGATCGTGGTAGATCCAAGTACTGCACCTACAGGAACTTCTGTAGATGACTGGAAAAAGTTTGATCGGAAGGCAAAGAGCACAATCCAACTGTGTCTCTCCGATTCAGTATTACTGAATGTGTCAGAGGAAGCTACAGCCAAGGATTTATGGGAAAAGTTGGGGAAGTTGTATCAGTCTAAGTCCATGGTAAATAAACTATTCATGAGAAAGAAGTTGTATAACCTGAGGATGAGAGATGGAGACTCGGTGGCAAAGCATTTGAATGCCTTCAATACTGTGGTAAGTTAGTTAGTATATGTTGAGATTAAAATTTCAGATGAAGATAAATGTATCAGTTTGTTGTGTTCTTTACAAGACTCGTGGGATAGTCTGGTTGTGGCCATAGGTAGTAATACAACTTCCTTGATGTTTGAAGAAGTGGTCTCATCCTTGTTGTCAGAGGAGATGAGACATAAGAATATGGAAGGACATAGCACAGACGCATTATTTGCAAGAGGACATTCCCAGGAAAGAAAAAGATCTAATTTCTCAAGTGGGAGATCTAAGTTTAAGGGTAGATCTAAATCTCCCAGAAAGTTTGTAAGGGTATGTTGGAGATGTGGAAAATAAGGGCACTACAAGAAGCAATGTAGATCCAAAGTTGAGAAAAAGAAGGGATCTGAAGAATCTTCTTCTATAGAAGAAAAGACCTCCAAGGAAGAAGGAGGGAATGTGTACTTGGCCTCTTCAAGCACACATGCAAATCATGAGGCATGGTTTGTTGACTCTAGTGCATCCTTTCATATGACTCCTCACAGGGAGTGGTTCTGCGAATATGAAAGGTATGATGGAGGTATTGTTTTCTTAGGTAATGATTCGACAACTAGAATCATAGGAAAAGGAAGAGTCAAGTTAAGGCTCATAGATGGAAGGATTAAAACACTGCCTGGTGTTCTGCACATCCCAGGTTTGGCCATAAATTTGATTTTTGTGAGCAAAATGGACGATGCAGGGGTAAAAAAAATATTTGAAAAGGAAACCTGCAGGATGGTTCAAGGATCAATGGTGTTGTTGGAGGGAGTTCGGTTTGGAACTTTGTATAAGCTACAAGGAAGCACTATTAGTGATGGGTGTAATAGTTCCATTGTTCCTGATATTGGAGTTGAAGAAGAAATAATTCCTACAGTCTCTGCAGAAAAGGTTATGTTGTGGCATCAAAGACTGAGGCATATTGGAGAAAAGGGTCTTCGACTACTACACGGTAAATGTATGGTTGAAGGTATGTCTAACTACTCTCTGGATTTTGATTTCTGTGAACATTGTCTATATGGGAAGCAGAATCAGGTAAGATTCCCCTCTGGTGCAACGAGGGCAAAAGGAATTTTACAGCTAGTTCATAGTGATGTTTTTGGACCTATGTCGGTCCCATCATTTGGAAAATATGTGTATTGTGTTTCATTTATATATGACTTCTCGAGGAAAACTTGGATATATTTCCTCGGGAAGAAATATGAAGTCTTTGATAGGTTTAAAGATTTTAAGGCTCTTATTGAGAATCAAACAGAGAAAATAATTAAGGTGTTGAGGACAGATAATGGCAGAGAGTTCTGCAGGACTGAATTTGAAGAATTTTATAAGAAGTGTGATATAGCAAGGCAGAAGACTACTCCATATACACCTTAACATAATGGAGTTGCAGAATGGAGTTGCAAAAAGGATGAACGGGATGTTGATGGAAAAAGAAATATGCATGGTCAGTGGTGTCAGGTTAGGGCAAGAATTTTGGGCAGAGGCAGTGGGTATTGCATGTTACCTAGTCAACAGATCACCCTCATCAGCGTTGGATGACAAGACTCCACAAGAGGTATGGATTGGTAAGTAACCTTCTCTCGAACATCTCAAGGTATTTGGATGCGATGCATATGTTCATGTTCCAAAGGAAAACAGAAGTAAGCTAGATAAGAAGGCTGAAAAGTGTATCTTTATTGGATATAAATATGGTCTCAAAGGTTATAAGCTTTGGAACCCATAAACTAAGAAGGTAGTGTATAGCCGAGATGTGGTATTTAGAGAAATGAAGGATGTTGTTAAACAGGAAGTCCTACCAAGTAAGGAAGAACTAAAGAAAATAGAGATTGATTTAAAGGATGATGAATCAGACTCTACAGAAGAACAAGAATCAGAAGAAGAAGATCCTCATACTCCAATATTGAGGAGGTCGATTCGAGAAAGAAGGCTACTGGAAAGGTATAATCCATCTGATTTATGTTCAAATTTTGCATTATCTATTACTGATGATGATCCTAGAACTGCCAGGGAAGCAGTGGATTCAGAGGATGGAAATCTCTGGAAAAGGGCCATGGACGAAGAAATGGCATCTTTGGATAAGAATGGGGCTTGGGATCTAGTGGAGTTGCCCACTAGAAGAAAACCCATTGGAAGCAAATGGGTATTTAAAAATAAGTTGAATGCAGAAGGAAAAGTGGAGAAATACAAAGCTCGGTTAGTAGCAAAGGGTTATTCCCAGGTTGAGGGAATTGATTTTGGTGAGATTTTTCCTCATGTTGCCAAGTTAACCTCTATAAGATTTATGTTATTTGTTGTTTTTTCATTTGATTTTGAAGTAGAACAGATGGATGTGAAGACAACATTCCTGCATGGGGATCTGGAAAAATAAATCTATATGAAGCAACCAGAAGGTTATGTTGTGAAGGGAAAGAAGGAGCTAGTATGCAAGCTAAAAAAAGTCCCTGTATGGTTTAAAACAATCACCAAGGATGTGGTACCAAAAATTTGATACTTATATGTTGGGATTTGGCTTCACAAGAAGCAAAGAGGATCACTGTGTGTATTTTAAATTAATTGGTGATCATTTGATTTATTTGGTCTTGTATGTGGATAACATGTTGTTGATAGGAAACAACAAGGAGATTATCCAGGATGTGAAAACTAAGTTGTCCTCTAAATTTGATATGAAGGATCTCGGTGCTTCAAATTTCATTTTGGGCATGGAGATTAAAAGAGATCGGAAAAAGAGGAAACTCTGGTTAAATCAGAGAAAATATGTCGAGACAATATTGCAAGGGTTTAATATGTAGGAATGTAAACCGGTCAAGGTTCCTATTCATGTTGGTGTAAAGTTATCTGTGGATCAGTGTCCCAAGACACATGAAGAAGAGGAGGACATGTCTCATGTTCCATATGCGAGTGTAGTTGGCAGTTTGATGTATGAAATGGTCTGTACTAGACCAGACATTGCACATGCAGTGGGATTTTTGAGCAGGTATATGTCAAAGGCAGAGAAGGAGCATTGGACAGCAGTAAAAAGGGTTTTCAGGTATTTGCGTGGCACTGCTAGCTATGGATTGTGCTACGAAGGAAGACTGGGATTGGACAAAGTGGTGGATATACATGGCTTTGTGGATGCAGAATGGCCTGGAGATCTGGATCATAGGAGATCTAAAAGCGGGTATGTGTTTAACCTGTTTGGAGGAGCAATAAGTTGGATGAGCAAAAGACAGGTTGTAGTGGCACTTTCAACTACATAAGTTGAATACATGGTAGCCACTCATGCAAGTAAGGAAGCAATATGGTTACAAAGATTGTGTTAAGGTATTGGGTTGATACAACAAGTTGTAAGGATAGAGTGTGACAGTCAGAGTGCAATTTTTATGGCGAAGAACCTGACTTATCATTCAAAGACAAAGCATATTGATGTTCAATATCACTTTGTGAGAGACATGATTGAAGAAAAAAAAGTATCACTAATGAAGGTGGACACTTTGAAGAATGTTGCAGAGCCGTTAACAAAATCTGTGAGCACTCAGAAGTTCTCTTGGTGTAGAGGATTCATGGGCATTGTTTCCCTGGACTGTTGACTATGTAACCATGTAACCCCTTGTATGCAAAGAAAACAACAAGTGGGAGAATGTTGGGCATGTGCTATATTCTTTGCACGAGTAGCAGTGTCATAGTATCTCTTGGTTAAGTATTTATTTTGAAAATACCTCTTGAACTCTCTCCACGTAATCTTCTTCTCATCAATGTGTTGCATTTGCATGGACTAATCCCACCACACTAATGCTTTTCCTTTAAGTTGATAGATGACAATTATTCCTTCTACCTATGCAGAGTAATTATGCAACTGAAAGTACTTCCTCATACCCAACAACCAAGTCTTTGCGTCTTCATCCTTCTTGTGTTCACCACCAAAGGTAGGAGGGTTGATATTATTCATTTCTCCCCGTAGCTCGTCCACCTCAATCCTTCTCTTATGCTTTCTGTCAGGAGATGGACTTGAGATACTGCGTGATTTAAAAAATGAATGCTTTAGTGAGTGGTGATGTTTCCTGTCAGCACGTCTTGTTTCTCTTCTTTCACCATGAGACTTGTGACTCCTCGACTTACTGGGCTCTAGTTCCCTATCCATTTTATTTTCTATTATATCCAAGCTTTGCATCAATTTAATATTGAATCCATCTTGCTACTCCTTGGATGTCATAAGCCTTTCATTATCAGCTTTATAGTTTTCGACTTCTTTTTGCAGTCTCTTTATGGTTTCTTCCAAGTTTAAGCGATCCTCTTTGGATTTTGTACTATCAATACCCATATTGATACACTAATCCCCAAATTCATCATCATGGTTGTAAGTTCTTTGCGCATCTTCCATGCTTTTGAATTTCTACGATGACTTTGTCTTGCTCTAATCGTTGTCAAATATGCAAAATGTGTAGGCAATAAGATTTGTTACATGAATTCATGCGACAACCTCATGAAACTCTGCACCATTTTGTTAGAATCCTTTCTTCAGATTCCTTGGATGGTTTTAACATCTCGATCTCTAGTGTTCCCACCCACGCAATAGTATTTTATGTGCATCACAACTTTGTATTGTGCACTAGTATTTTTACACGCTTAATAAACTATGCATTGTATGACACCAATACTTAGCATGCACAATGATTTCATGCTAATATTTGGCCCATACAAGTCCAGTTTTGAACCAATAGCTATGATACTAATCTGTAGCATCCCCAACCACCAAACTAGGCCAGGCCACACAATAGCAGCTTTTGTCGCTATGATACCAATCTGTAACATCCCCAATTTTCTATTGAGAAATGCTACTCCAAAATATAGGGCACAGATTCTACTATATAACTTACATCTGCACAGGATTACTTGGAAATAACGCACAAAACCCCACGTTGGTCGCATCACATAAATTTCCTCTTCTAACATAACTTACAAAAATGGAAGTAATTCAATACAATTGTGTGCATCAACGGATTGAATACATAAGCATTATTGTGAGTATAATCCACCCAGAACATGTGATCACCATGGTCCCCATAACGATTATGGCATCACATACAAGTGTTGTTCATCCTATACACAAGGATTGCTTCCCTGTGCATACAATGAACCTAGTATCTGATGCGCATGACCATTCTAGCCTCACCTTAGAGACTCGTGAGTATTATTATACAGTTAACTTAAGAGAAATAACTAATAACAATTGTCATATTCAACATGTCTTACTACAATTACAAAATATCAACACCACACATACATGTGCAAGCAACATATACAGAACAACAACAACTACTTATATGCAGCATCATACAAGAATTAAACTTATATTAACATAAGTAATTAACACATAATAAAAGAGACAACCACATAAAGGACACTTATCTTTTATGAAAAGTCACTAACTGAGCACAAGACTCAAACATTCCTCCTATCCATAAACTTTGCTGCTCGTAATCTTTCAACAACAGGTCAAGCCCGAGCTGGGGCTTAAAATCCACTAGGGCAAAAGGATTCCTAATGTGAGTCTAAGGTCTGATAAAGAGCAGAATTGCTCAGTACCAAGTGCCCACTGCTGCAACTAGTCTACAGTCCCTCATTCGCCACATGCATGTCCCACCCTAGGAAGTGTGCCCCTTCTTTGCTCACAATCCTTCGGCTACCCCACTTCCCTTCCATGGCTGCAACTATAGGTCAGACAGGAAGTCTCTTAGCACTGCAAATAATGCCCAGTGCACCAGGGAACAACTCTTAGAATTTCTCTCACCTGGAGAGAATGTTCATGGACCTGACAACCCGCCTCAACAAATCTCTCACCTGGAGAGAATTCCCACGGGCTTGACAACCCACCTCTTCTACCACAACCAACTTTTTGCAAGAAGAGGGTTATAAAACGACAATAAGTTACAACAAACATGAATTTCCCCCTAGAGGATAGTTGGTCTAAAATATGATAGAAAGAGTGAATAATGAAAAGGGTTCCCCCCAAATTACTCTAAGGTCGGCAATATATATTGCATGCCTTAAACTGGAGACTTGTCACCTTCATAATTATCTTTAGCCACTTGGTGACTCGTTCCCATCCCTCTGGAATTTAAGATAAATAAATATATGTAAATTACACTTTTCAAAAATATTAATAAGATATTCCCTTGGACATAAGCCCCCTTGGTTTAGCCCCTCTCTTAAACTCGTGGCCCCTTTTCCCTTTTTCGGTGGATTTTAGCCCCCCATCTCTTTTCATATGATTTGTTTGCACGCAACGAAGTGATATTATTAATAACTTGAGTGTGAATACATTTTACAAGGATAGGCGCACTGGCCTATTTGTACACTCATTGAGATGCGCACAACACTATGGAATGTGTGCACCCTTCACTTGGTGCAAAATCCATACACACTTACTCAAGTGCACGCAACACTATGGAATGTGCGCACCCTTTTTTTGACAACAAAACCTTGCGCACTTCTCAGGTGGGCACAAAACCACATCTTCTTGTCAACGACTGACCTGCCTATTTGTACAATAACAAGTGTGGTTTGGATTAGGGACATTAGACTCCTCTCCCCCTTATTTATGTATTTTCCTTAGTGAATTATATACACATGTAGAGATTTTCCCCCAACCTCGCGTACTACTCAGGTTGGCGCAAAACCACATCTTGTTGTCAACGACTGACTTGTTTATTTGTACAATAACAAGTGGGGTTTGGATTAGGGACATTAGATTCCTCTTCCCCTTATTTATGTATTTTCCTTAGTGAATTATATACACATGTAGAGATTTTCCCCCAGAGGATAGTTGGTCTGAAAGATGACAGAAAGAGTGAATAATGAAAAGGTTCCCTCTGAATTACACTAAGGTCAACAATATATATTGCATGCCTTAAACTGGACACTTGTCACCTTCATAATTTTCTTTAGCCACTTGGTGACTCGTTCCCATCCCTCGGGAATTTAAGATAAATAATTATCCATAAATTACAATTTTTGGAAATATTAATAAAATATCCCCTTGGACTTAAGCCCCCTTGGCTTAGCCCCTCTCTTAAAATCCTGACCCCTTTTCCCTTTCTCGGTGGAGTTTATCCCCCCGTCTCTTTTCATTTGATTTGTCTGCGTGCAACGAATTGATATTATTAATAACTTGAGTGTCATTACATTTTACAAGGATAGGCGCACTAGCCTATTTTCATCTCGGCTCACCAACCTCATAACCACGCAGGCTCTCTGGCCTCAAATACACACACACATATATATGACTTGGTAATCCTCACACACTCACTCAGATGCATGCAACACAATGGAATGTGTGCACCCTTCGCTTGGTGTGAAATCCATACGACTTACTCAGGTGCGCGGAACACTATGAAATGTGCACACCCTTTCTTTGATAATAAAACCTCACTCACTACTCAGGTGGGCGCAAAACCACATCTTGGTGTCAACGACTCACCAACCTATTTTTACAATTACAATTGGGGTTTGGATTAGGAACACCACCTCCTTATTTATGCATTTTCCTCAATGAATTATATACACATGTACATACAAATTTTCAAAAGTCTTCAAAAAGATGAGGATACTCAGCCCGCATAGCATCCTTGTGCACCTAGGTTTCATCCTCGGGACCGTACCAAGTCCATTGGACCTTTATTAGCTCCACGACTCGATTTGGGAGCTATTTGATTTTTCAATCCCATATGCAAACCCGTCGCACTCAAAAATCACCTTCTGGCTCCACCTGAATCACATTTCAATCAATAATATGAGTAACTTCAGGTACGTACTTCTTAAGCAACGATAAAAGGAAAAAATTATGAATACAGAAGAATGTAGAAAATGTCAGTATATATGCGACAGGCACAATCCTCTCTAGGATAATGGTCCATAATAGCTTGCTACCAACTTAGAGCAGTTTCCCAACTTTAGGGAACTGCGTCTATATTTTACTTTCAAAAACAAGTAGTCACCCACTTTTAACTCCCTGTGGGTTCTGCCTTCATCTACACAACTTTTCTATATGTCTTGGGCAACCTTTAAATTCTGCTTTATCTTTACCATCTACCATTCCATTTCTTGGAACAGCTCTGGCCCAACCATTGTGTGGTTTGTTGGGTTATCCCACCTCACTAGTGTGTTGCACTTTCTACCATAAAGTGACTCAAATGGGCTCATCTTTAAACATGATCGATACCCATTGTTGTAAAAAAAATCTAATAAGTGAAAGTAGTCTTCCCATTTCTATGGTTTATCCGTCACATAAATCCTGAGCATATCTTCAATCACTTGATTTACCCTCTTTTTTTTTCATCTGAATCGGAGTGATATGTTGTGCTAAAGTTCAGTTTTGTCCCAAATCCTTTGAATATCCCATTTCAAAAGTTTGATGTGAACTTGGGATCTTTGTTAGACGCAATTGTCTTGGGTACACCATGTAGCCTAGCAATATCTCGTATCTATATATCAACAATGTTGGTTGCCTTGCATGTTGACTTTACTAGAATAAAATGGGCAGCTTTAGTAAGCTTGTCCACTACTACCATAATATAATCATGTTGCTTAACAATCCTACGTAGCTTAGTAATGAAATCCATGGTTACAAATTCCCACTTTCGCTCAAGAACGGGCAAACGCTATAGAGAACCAGTTAAATGTATGTGTTCATATTTGACCTTTTGACATTCAAGGCACCTAGTGATAAAATAAGCAACCTCCCTTTTCATTCATGGCCAATAGTATTGTTTTTTTACCGTTGTTATTGTCTTTTGGTAGCCTGGATGTCCTGCATAAGGAGCTTTATGCATCTCTAACAATAACATATTTTTCAACTCCTGAACATTTAACACACAAACTCTATGCCTATACATCAGGATCCCATCTTCTCTTAGATCATAACTTTCCAATTTCTGACGTGACATTCCTTGTTGTAATTTTGCCTCTATGTCCACATAACACTGGTTTGATTTAGCAACTTCTAATTTTTTTCCACTCAAATCTGAATTGTACATGCTAATACTTGTAGCATGCATTTCGTGCACCCTCCTACTGAGTGCATCGGCCAACTTGTTCTCTTTTCCTCTGATATGTTTTATATCAAAGTCATACTCACTAAGGAATTCTAACCACCTGCTTTGTCTGGCATTTAAACTTGGTTGTCCAAACAGATATTTCAGACCACTATGGTCTATTCTAAACTCAAATCTTTTACCCATGAGATAATGTCACCACATCTTCAAGGCATGTACTATGGCTTCCAATTCTAATTCATGGGTAGCATAGAGCCTTTCATGCTCATTTAACTTCCTTGATTTGTAACATATCACATGTACATTCTCACTAAGGACTCCCCCAAGTCCTTCTTTGCAAGAATTTTTACATACAATGAAGTATTCATCTAGATCAACAATCCTCAAAATCGACGCACTTGTCAACATGAAGACTCCATTTATTAGACACATGAAGAAAACAAATGAATTTGACAACCCGAAAGGCACCACTACGAACTCGTAATGTCAATACCTTGTTCAAAAGGCAGTCTTGTTGATGTCTTCCTCTTTAATTATTATCTAGTGATATCTAGATTTGAGATCAATCTTTGAAAATATTTGTGAGACGCTCAGCTGATCAAAGAGGTCGTTTATCCTTGGCAAAATATGCTTGTTCTTTACCGTTACTTTGTTCAATTTCCTGAAGTCAATACAAAGTCGAAACATACCATCCTTCTTCTTCACAAACAATATTGGGGCAACCCAAGGTGACACACTTGGGCGTACATAACCCTTATTCAGAAGCTCTTCAAGTTACATATGTAATTCCCTCAACTCTAATGTACTCATCCCATAAGGAGTCTAGGATATAGGAGTTTCTCCCGACATCGGATTTATAGAGAAATCAAGATCTCTTTTCGGTTGCAACCCGAGTATCTCTTTCAAAACATCTTCAAATTCTTTCAGTACTGCGTAGTCTTCAACATTTGGAACTTTATCCTTTGGCGTCCCCTCCATGTGTGTTGCAAATACTTAACATTCTTTTCCTGTATATTTTATTCAATTGCAATGGTGAAACCTTTCTAATAGTTACAACTCTTGGAATTCCTTGAACTATTCTTAAGTTTCCTTCCTCATCCAGGCAAGTAAATGCCTTATTGTAACAGTCTAGAACAACATGATGCCAGTCCAACCAATACATGCCTATGAGGCAATGATACGAGCCCAAAGGTATGATATTCAAATCATATTTTGTGCACAGTCCATTCATTTCCATTGGACATGCTTTAACCATCTCATTAATTTTCCTTTTTTCCCCTGTAGTTAGCTACACCAACCAAGTTTTTCCAAGTTTATTTCTGGGCAATTGAAATCTCTTTGTCATATTAGGATCTAGATAACTATGACTAGCTCCTCAGCCAATTAAAATAGAAATGGGTTGGTCATTAATCTTACATTCTACTTCAATAATGTGCGATTGAAACTCAGCTTGCTTTTTATCCAGGGTTGTTTAAATCCTTGGTACATTCCTACCCTTGTTTTCAATTGTCGTAGCATGTTGTATGTTGTGCACAATCTTTTCTTTTTCACCTCTTCGAGGGAAATCTCTGTACATATGATCTCCACCACAACCCCAACATTGAATAGGTTGTTTCCTTGGTCTTTGCCCCATTGTCTCAGTCATTCTGGGCTCCTTAGGAGTTGATTGTTCTTGCCCAGTATTTTTGAGAAATGCAGGCTTAGTCCCCTTCTTCCTATGTTCCACCTTGTTTTTCATCTTGTCTTCCCAAGCCTTTTGGAAAGTCGGTCTTTTCTTTTGTTGATCATAAATACATTTAGTGCATTGTATCGTTTCCTCCATTGTCTTGGGGTAATCATATTGTATGTTTTCATTGATATATGAGGGTATCCCACTCAAGTACCTCTGAATTTTAACTTGCTCATCCTTGATGAAGGTGACATACTTCAAGAGTTCTAAGAATCTTCTTTCATACTAATCTATTGTCATACTTCCAAGCTTGAGGTCAAATAACTCTTTCATTTTCTTGTCATAGTACCTCTTGGTTAAGTATTTATTTTGAAAATACCTCTTGAACTCCCTCCAGGCAACCTTGTTCTCATCAATGTGTTGCACTTGCACGAATTGATCCCACTATATTGATGTTTTTCCTTTAACTTGATAGATGGCAATTCTTCCTTCTACCTATGCAGAGTAATTATGTAACTGAAAGTACTTCCTCATACCCAACAACCAAGTCTCCACATCTTCATCCTTCTTGTGTTCACCTTCAAAGGTAGGATGTTTGATCTTGTTCATTTTCCCCATAGCTCGTCCACCTTAGTCCTTCTCTTATGCTTTCTGTCATGAGATGGACTTGAGTTACTACATGATTTCCTAAATGGATGCTTTGGTGAGTGGTTATGTTCCCTGTCACTACTTCTTGTTTATCTTCTTTCACCATGAGACTTGTGACTCCTCGACTTACTGGGCTCTAGTTCCTTATCCGTTTTTTTTTCTATTCTATCCAAGATTTTCATCGATTTAATATTGAAGCCATCTTGTTGCTCCTTGGATTTCATAAGCCTTTCATTATCATCTTTATAGCTTTGGATGTCTTTTTGTAGTCCCTCTATGGTTTCTACCAAGTTTAAGTGCTCTTGAATTTTGTACTATCAATACCCATACTGATATACAAATCCCTGAATTCATCATCATGAATGTAAGTTATTTGTGCATCTTCCATGCTTTTGAATTTCTACAATGACTCTGTCTTGCTTTAATCGCTGCCAATTCTGCAAAATGTGTAGGCAACAACATTTGTTAGATTAATTCGTGTGAAAACCTCCTTAAACTTTGCACCATTAATTTCATGATCCTTTCTTCATATTCCTTGGATGGTTTTAACATCCCAATCTATAGTGTGCACACTCGTGCAACAATATTTTGTGGGCATCAGAGTTATGTATTGCGCACTAGTATTTTTCCATGCTTAATAAACTCTGCACTATGTGGCACCAATACTTAGCATGCACAATTATTTTGTGTTGATCTATGGCCCATACAAGTCTAGTTTTGAACCAATAGCTTTGATACCAATATGTAGCATCCCCAACCACCAAACCGGGCCACACCACACAATCTCAACTTATGTTGCTATGATACTAATCTGTAACATCCCGTTTATAGCCAAAACTAACCATGTTCAACATTATAAGGAGATCACTCGATCAGGGCCCCAATTAGATCCTTATCCGTTTGGGATGGTGATTTTGATTGGTTCTATGGGTTTCCAGTTACCCTTGTCCTAAGACTAACCTAAGATCAACCTAAGATAAGTTAATCTATATGTACAAAGATATATACACAGGGCCTTCTATTTGTTGATGTATACTATCACTTGCCTTGATCAACAAATAGAAGAGAAGAAATTACCTTCTAACTCTTCTTGTTGACTTGTGATATTCTTTATTACCATCAACAAGAAAAGATATATTGGAGTTACCCTCTCGTTGCTAGCTTGAAAGAAAGAAACCCTTAGGCTGACATAAGGGCTCTGCCATGCCACGTTGGATTTTTCTCCAGCAAAAGGAGACTTGTAGAATGTAATGAATTTACTCTAAATGCAAATCTACTCTAAGATGCAAGTAACAAAGAAAAAACTATCTCAACCAGGAGAAGGATAGCCTAACTCCTAATTAAGAGCAAGAGTATCTAAAAAGGGGAAAAGACTGATATTGAATTTAAGATTAGGTTGTGTTTGCAAATCTTAGAATTAGTTCATACGATTTACAAACTATTAACACGAATATGCAATGAAATTACTTCAATAAATAGTTATTGATTAAAATAACCACTACATATAATCAAATTCAATCAACAAGATAG
>ML845919.1:56246-66893 GCA_009831015.1 Picea engelmannii | reverse complement strand
CCCTTCTTGTATCTCACTTTTAAATTAATTTTGTGACTTATACATGTCGACCATGTTTTGTATTTCCCTTTTTAGTGCCCTGCATGTATATATATGCATGTCTCCACATAAATTTACCACATTGTTTC
The DNA here is from genome assembly GCA_009831015.1 of Picea engelmannii. Classification (NCBI taxonomy): domain Eukaryota; kingdom Viridiplantae; phylum Streptophyta; class Pinopsida; order Pinales; family Pinaceae; genus Picea; species Picea engelmannii. The sequence goes on along the minus strand of ML845919.1, from coordinate 66,765 downwards.
AAAACATCAACATGTTGTGTGCCCCTTCTATTGTGTCTGATGTTTAGGTTTGATCTTATACATTTACCTCTGAATTTTTTTAAGGTGTTGGGTAGAGATCTCTCTGTCCATTTTTTTTTTCAACAAGCAAATTCAGTAACTGTTGTTTTGGTGTTGAATTGTCCTAAAAAATTGTGCAACTAGCACTCCTTACTTTCAATTTTTTTTTATCAAAATCATGCCACAATTCATCCAAATCAACATTGAAATGATTGTCATAATTAGATGAGAGAAGATAAGGATAAACCATTTTTTCTAAGCGTTTATCCTCTCTTCCAAAATAACACAAAATTATACCCAACATATCAAAAGGTAATCTGGGAAAAATGATCCATAAAGCACTAGTGCAACAATCCCAAAGGAGTTCTTTAACCTGGAGCTGGTATCAAAAAATAAAGGACATAAATTCATCAAAAATGCAACTCAATAGAATGACTTAATTCTATGGTTCATCCTCTCTTAACCTTGTCTGTTAGCATGCTAAGAATCACCTAGATAGTAAGGTTTATTTTGCTAGATAGAATGACTTAATTCTATGGTTCATCCTCTCTTAACCTTGTCTGTTTGCATGCTAAGAATAACCTAGAAAGTAAGGTTTATTTTGCTAGCCTTAAACTTCTTCAGGTCCACACCAATAACTATGTTAATGAACTTTGTAAAAGACATGTTCAGGTGTCTAAAGACCAAGACTGCTCATTGTCTTCATAAAACCCGTGAGATATGTATATGGGCATCATAGGAGACTGATTTGGAAGTGAAATCCCATTAAAAAAAATCCAATCTCATCTAACTTCCATTTCTCCATTTTTCATAGTCTTGTAGTGCCTACAAATGTGATATTTCTATCAAAACTCTTGGTTTCTTTTACCTTACATATTAATACGGATCAACATGTTTCATTTTATCATACTCTACCATATAACAGAGTACATTCGTGGTACTTCATCCTCACCGAACTTTAAAATGAACATAATTCATCCTCTAGCAAATTGCATTTGGAACAACATATAACAAATTGATCAACCTCATCCCACCAACGAAATTTTGATTCAAATTGTTCATGTAGCTTGTGGACCTCCTTGAGGTTTAAATTTACATTTGGTATAGTAATGCATCTTAAAACTTTAGCATTAAAGTCTTGAAAATGAACAATTGATGCACCCTTTAGGCATGCAAAAATTGCAAGAAAACCATGCCAACAACCAAACTCCAATACTTTCTTGTCCTTAAATGATAGCTATCCATATTGAATCTCATTTTCAACTCATTGACTAGACCTGTGGAACTTTCGCATAGTTTCAGGTCCCCTTGATACTTCCCAAGAACAATATCTGAAGTAGTTGACCAGATGATATGACTTCCGGGTTGAACAACATTCCATTTTGATTCCAAACAGGTGGCCACCATAATGGTGGGTAACATCTGGTTCTAACTTTGGGATGAGTGCTCTTCTCATAAGCACTTGATCATCCTAGAATCTCATCATTTGTTCAACATACTAAAGTAAAATATGCAATCCAATGCAACCACCTCACTATCTCATCTGTACAGTGCCCCTTCCTTTTAGATTTGATCATTGTGCACCACAAAAAGATGTTGAAGTTCACATGCTTGTTGGAAACCTTTTCATTGCTAGTATGTGATCCGAAAAGATCTTTTAAACGATAATGGTTGAGTTATTTAGCATGTGTTAATTAACCATTTAGGAAGATGAATGAAAGAGGAATAATTAAAGAGGGAATATGACATCCATATAAACATATACATATCTGAACATAAGCATGAATAACACTAAACCATAAAACACCAAAGTGATAACGGAGTTCGACAATATTGCCTACGTCTCTAGGCCTTTATCTCAGTGGGTGAGGCTTTCTTATTTATTTTATAATCTTTAAAAGTACACCATAGCAGTGTCAAAAAGGTTACAAACTAATATTTTATTGTTCTACCAGATCCCTGGAACCCAACAAAAGAAACGACACTGAAATCGGATGACCAGAGCTCCCAGAAATGGCCCACAAAGGTGCTCTCCTCAATAGCTTCCCTGCATAAAAAAAAAGGCTTTGGCTTGGAAAATCTTCAGTATAAACCTGCTCTGAACCTCCTCCCTTAGCTTCAAGAACCCCTGCTTTATATAGATCTGAAGTTGGTAACCATCTCCCAACTTCCCCCAAGATCTGGCCTAAAAAAGGGTCCAATATCCCCCCAAAATGACCAAAATCTCCAAAAATTGTTGAATAATACCAATAAAATCATACAATAAAGTATTAAAATCCACTTTTTGCACATAAATAGGGCACAAACCCCATTTTCGTGAGCCCCTAGTCATATGGAGGGTCACCATGTGGCCCTAGCTATTCAAGCACGCTGGCCCCCTGCTAACTCAACCCTGGTCTTATGGTAAAAGTGCATGTGGCCATGGCTTCTAGCCTCCATGCACCCCGCAAGTTGGTATAGCCCCCTGTATCAATGCATGTGGTTACACCCTTGGTCGGCAGGCTATCCCAGTCAACTGGGGCTAACCACTAGTTTATGCGCCAAGGTAAAGGGATCGGTTCCACATGAAGCGCCTATACGATCGGAGGATAGTTGTACGTGGTAGTGTATGCGCCATCAGTTTAGAGAGAGGGTCATATGAGATATGGTGTAAGAAACATTTGGAACCTGGGGCTAGACTCCACATTTTTTCGCACACCGAAGTGTAAGGTATGGTCACAAACAATAGTCGCATGGAAAGATTTTCGTTAAATACATGCGCAAAGGTATAAGGGTAATAACTATTAGGTAGGTAGGCTAGTAGCCCGGCCTACACCAAAATGCTTTCGCCCATGCCCGAGGTCACAAGTTCAAACCTCATGGAGTCCAACAATTTTGCATACCAACGAGCCAATGGAGGGGTGCCATGTGGCAGCCCAAGAATGGGCCACATAGCACCACGTTACTCGTCCACCTGTACACCAAGTGTCAAATACAGATTTTCCCAGTTGTCCACTTCATCTTCCCTATCAGCGTGTTGACCATACCTGCCATGTCAGCATCATGCCATGTGTCGTACGGTAGCACCATGTGTCACCCTTACAGTGGTGACATGTGTTACTCACTGATTGATCCACCTGTCACATCAACTTCCTAGTCAGCCTCTATCCACGTCAGCGCCACATAACTTGCCATGTCAGTACCATGTACCCTTCCACATCAGTTGTACGGACGTACGACCTGTACATTCAGTTGTCACGTGGCACTGTATGGACTGTACGAACTGTACAATCATCAAATTTTTTCCTATTTGGAAAAATGAACAGATCGCCATATCTGGAGCATACGATGTTTGTTTGAGCCCATTTAAGTTGTGTTGGGTTTGTATCGATGAGGCCTATGCACACGTCCGTTTGAATCCATTCTGATCACTTTGATTTTTAGGCTTTCCTGGGCCCATTTTGGTCCTGAGATCTAATTTTGGATCACACCTTCCCACTAAAGACCTTTTGGTCCCCAAAAGGTTATTGACGAGTCATCAAGTTCGGGATAGGCCACTCGACTTGTTCTCTGTCTTCGAACTCTATCATGTGCACCTACCTCATGAAGATTAATTGTAACACAATCATAATAACTGACATCATATTGTTATCCATTTGTACCATGTCACATCTTACTGAAGCCACTATCATCCATGTAGACAACATTACTAATGATAGCATCAAAAATATGACTGCAAATGAGATAATATGTTTGTAATACTTTCACGACATTAGTTTATCTTGAAGAAAAGTGTAATTGATTTGTCATTCTACAATCATCTCGTATTCTTGCTTAAGATAAATTACTTGATTTGAAACAGTTATAGGTGTGTTGCTTGCTTGAGCTTCCTTTCTTAATTGTTCCATAGTTTGAAGAGATTTATTTGCATTTAAATGATGAACACGAACCACATATTCTTGACCTTCTTTGGTTAAATGATATTGATTCCTTTCTCTGTAGAATATTTCTTTATGATCATACAAGTAAGGACTACCTAAGACCATTCCACATTCACATAGCAACACCACATCACATGTTACCTCATCCACAAACTTAGATGAAATTGCAAATTTAAATGTGCACTGCTTTGTTATGTGCAATTGATGATTGTTGCTTATCCATTTAAGTGTGTAAGTATTATGACATTTCTGAGTGTTTAATCCCAATTGTTTAACCAATTCCTTTGAAATCAAGTTAGATTGAGATCCACTATCTATCAATATGTTGACCTTAGTATGTCGCATGATGACCCTTATGTGAAACAATTTACTTCTAGCATCAAATCTATCACCAATTTTACCTGTCATACCAACCAATGAGACTTTAGATTCATCACTTGAATCCGATCCCAAGTCTGTGGGTCATGTTGTTGCTACAATTGTTTGTCTCCCTTTCTTTTCTTTGAACCACTTCGGTCTTTTCTCAAGATGCAATTGCCAACAACGGTCCTCATCATGCCCCTCTTTATTGCAATGCTTGCAAGAGGGCTTATCTTCCTTTCTTGCCATTGAATTTTCCTTCTTTCCATTCCACTTTATTTTCTCCTCTTTCCTTGAAGACGATTCCCTTGATACACCAACTCTTGTTTTCCCTGCTTCAATGTATGACGCTTTACAGAAACCTCATCAAGATTAATAGGTCCAAACATGAATACATTATTTCGAATATGTGCAGGTAAACCTCCTATATACTTCATAAGAGTTTCTTGGGTATGTAAAGGGATATCTAACATCAATGCCATTTTACGAAATCCATCTGTGTATTCTTGCATTGTTTTTCCTTTTCTTGGTTTAAGAGCTTGCCATTCAATTAAATCTTTCTCTTTATAACCCAAAGGATAGAATTGCTTTCTAAGTGCATAAATAAAACTTTCCCATGATGGAAATACATTACCCACTTGTTGTGTGCCATTTTGCAACTTGTTTTGCCACCAGATGAGTGTTGTGCCTGCAAGACGAAGTGATGCCAGTTTGATTTGAGTGGCCTCATCCTTGATTTGCTGCACACTGCAATAAAACTCCATCTGTCTTACCCAATTTTCAAGTGTGTCTGCATTAAATTCACCATCATACATGAATAATTCAAATTTCACATCAAGTTTTAATAAATTCATTTCATTCTTATGTTTATGGACATGTTTCTTTGTAGTGGATTTAGAGCTTGAACTTGAAGAAGAAGGACAAGAAGGAGGTGAAGATGGAGGTGAAGGAGGAATTTGAGGAGGCTCTTATCCTTATTCACTTTTTCCCTTTGAATATTCACCCATATTCGGTCTCTTCCATTCCAAGTAATCCTCATACAAAACCTTCATCATCTCCGACATGGCGAAGAAAGTTTTTCGAAACTCTTTCTCATCCTGAGAAAGTCCCTCTTCCGATGCCATCTTCTCGCTTTGAGAAGTTCTCTTTCTCAATCCAATCAATGGATTCTCTTCAGCAATCTCGCCTTCACCACGATGTATTTTTCCCCTGGTTAACATGAAAAACTCAAATCCAAACGTCAACTAGCTCTAATACCACTTGATCCGAAAAGATCTTTTAAACGACAATGGTTGAGTTATTTAGCATGTGTTAATTAACCATTTAGGAAGTTGAATGAAAGAGGAAGAATTAAAGAAGAAATATGACGGCCATATAAACATATATAGATCTGAACATAAGCATGAAGAACAACAAACCATAAAACACCAAAGTGATAACGGAGTTCGGAAATCTCGCCTGCATCTCTGGGCCTTTGTCTCAGTGGGTGAGGCTTTCTTATTTCTATTTGAAGATTTAAAATTACATCACAATAGTTCCAAAAATTTTACAAACTGATCTGGTCTTGTTCTACCAGATCTCTAGAACCCAACAAAATAATCGGCACTAAAATCGAAAGACCGAAGCTCCCAGAAATGGTCTGCAAAGGTGCTCTCCTTAATAGCTTCCCTGCATAAAAAAAAAGGCTTTGGCTTGGAAAATATTCAGCATAAACCTACTCTGAACCTCCTCCCTTGGATTAAAGAACCCCTGGTTTATATAGATCTGAAGTTGGTAACCATATCCCAACTTCCCCACAATATCTGGCCTCAAAAAATGCCCAATATCCCCCAAAAATGACCAAAATCTCCAAAATTTGTTGAATAATATCAATAAAATCATACAATAAAGTATTAAAATCCACTTTTTTCACATAAACAAGGCATAGCCCCCCTTTTCATGAGCCCCTGGTCATATGGAGGGTCACCATGTGGCCCTGGCTATTAGCGCGCGCTAGCCCCCTGCTAACTTAGCCCTAGTATTATGGTAAAAGAGCATGTGGCCATGGATTCTAGCCTCTATGCACCCCGCAAGTTGGTATAGCCCCCTGTATCAATGCCTGTTGTTATTCCTTTGGTCGGCAAGCTAGCCCGACTGACCGAGGCTAACCACTAGCTTATGCGCCAAGGTAAAGGGAGTGGTTCGACGAGAAGCGCCTATACGATCAGAGGCTAGTTGTACGTGGTAGTGTATGCGCCATAGGTTTAGAGAGCGGGTCATATGAGATATGGTGTAACAAACAGTTAGAACTGGGGGCTAGAATCCATAGTTTTCCATGCATCAAAGTGTAAGGAGTGGTTACAAACAATGGTCACATGGAAAGATTTCCGTTGGGGCTAGGCCCCAGCGCTTATTCTGCCCACCATACCATATGTTGAAACTTAAATACATGCACAAAGGTATAAGGTTAAGAACTATTAGGTAGGAGGGTTGGTATCCTTGCCTACGCTAAAACTCTTTTTCCCATGCCCAAGGTCACGGGTTCAAACCTCATGGAGTCCAACAATTTTGCATATCAACGAGCCAATGGAGGGGTGCCACATGGCACCCTGGGACTGGGCCATATGGCACCACGTTACTCATCCACGTATGCCAAGTGTCAAATATATATTTTCCCATATATCCATGTCATCTTCCCTATCAGTGTGTTGATTGTACCTTCCACGTCAGCATCATGCCACGTGTCGTACGGTAGTGCCACATGTCACCCTTACAGTGGTGACACGTGTCACTCACTAATTGGTCCACTTGTCACATCGACTGCCCAGTCAGCCTATATCCACATCAATTCCATGTACCCTGCCATGTCAGCACCACATACCCTACCACATCATTTGTATGGACATACGACCTATACAGTCAGCTACCACGTGGCACTATATGGACTGTACAGTCATCAAATTTTTTTCTGTTTGGAAAAATGAACAGATCACCATATCTAGAGCATACAATGTTTGTTTGAGCTCGTTCAAGTTGTGTTGGGTTCATATCAATGCGTTCTATGTACACGTATGTTTTGAAGCCATTCTGAACACTTTGATTTTTAGGCCTTCCTGGACCCATTTTGGTCCCAAGATCCAATTCTGGATCAATGTTGGCCCTTGACCAAGTTTTGAGGATTCTTGGTCATGTTTGACATATTTTTGGGACTTCGACAGGCTGTCTAAGGAGGAGCACAAGACGAATCAGAGATCGTAGGATCTCGGCCCCTTTTTAAGGCTTTTTGGGTTTTTGGATTATGTAACGGGTATGGGAATGTCGGCCCATGGATTTACCCATGTATAGGCCTGATTTTGTACTATATATAGAATAATAGGCAATGTAATGAAGGAGAAGTTGTAAGTAGTGCTAAGTGTTAATGTTTGATCTATGTGATCAATAGTTGTAAGTTCTTTGTGCATACTGTGTGAGGCTTGCAAGTACTATAAGAGATTGTGTAAAGGCTTGGTGTTGTACCCTAGCTCAAAGAAGGAGGATTTGGCGGAGTGTGCGCAGATCTAATGTCTTTTGTGGAGTAGGATTTTGATGTTATGTGCCTGTAAGAAGCTTGACAGAAGATAATAAAGAAGAGAAGAGTTGGTGGACGTAGCCCCAGGGTGGGGGTGAACCACGTACATGTTGTGTTGCTATGATTTGTGCGATGTATTGATGTGTTTTTGTGTTTACTTGCTAAGTTCTTTGATATATATAGATAGATCTATTGATTCTTTGTGCTTAATGATGTATATGGATGCTAGATATGACCTTTGTGAATGTGCTTAGTGCTTGAATCTATTAGATCTAATCTATCTCCTTATGTTAAGTGCTACTAGATGCCTTGGATCTGAATGAATATTGTGATGCTCTATGATTAGGGTTTTATCTGCGGAAGGGATATTGGTTAAATATTGATGAACTATCATTGTTAAGTGCTATGTTAAGTGTTACAATCACATATATGTTCCCCAGCTAAGGTTGCAGACACCGGAGTCCTGCAACCACCCCTGCCTCTACCTTAGGTGAGACTTCATCTCCTTCGCAGGTGTTTCTGAAAGGACCGGTAGTTAGGGTTTTGTTGGTGCGTTGTTGTAGCATTGAACCATGGGTCTTCCCTTGTGCCAACAAATGGTTCCATTGCCGGGACTTGAAACTGTGATTGTTGGGAATTGAGGAAGAAGAATCTTTGTGTAATGATCCGACCTAAAACTGTGAAAGCTTTGTGTGTAGATCTGTTGCCCTAGTACGCAACATTCTACTTGACCTGTGAAGCATTGTGCCAAGAGGAAGGTCAGATCCGAAGAAAAGAGGTCAGATCTGAAGAAAAGAGGTAAGATCTGAGAGCTTTGTGCCCTGATAAAGGTGAAGCTAATACTAAAAAGATAAGATCTGTAAGCTTTGTGCTCTGTAGAAGTAAGATAAGTAGAAATGTTTGTTTCTAGAGTATGGATCTAAGTATGGTTGATAGATCCTATGCTAGCTTGAAAACTAGGGCACTGATAGATGAACGAAGATTTGATATAAGTAGATCTGATAAGAATAATGAAAGGTATGTTATACCTATGCATAGAGAGAATGTTTGGACCAACAAATGGATGCAGGATCATGGATTGAATTTTTTGCAGGCTAGCTACTATGATCCTAGCGCGCAGTATAGGAAGGGTTGAGGATCATTTAAAATAAAGAGAGGATTAACTCTCTGTTACAGCTGTAGAAAATCGGGACATCTTGCTAAAGAATGCCCAGGCAGAAGACTGTTGAGTAGATTTTTATGCTTCCTTTTCATTCTATAAACTATACTTTTGCCTCCAAAACCATCCATTTTGCCTCCATATCATTCCATATTTTCCATAAAACATCTTATGCAAGGTATATTTATCATTCTTTAGCTTAAGAATTGAATTTTTGAATTTTTGGCATTAAAATTAAAATTTTATCAGAAATTACAGGATTTGACTAAATCTCGTAATTGCTCCTAGGTTCGTGTACTTGCAGGACAGTTGGGTGAAATCTGAGACTTGGGTCATGGTCCTTGATGTACAAGGATGGATGATTACTTATCAGCTTCGAGATCTGATCTTTCCAGGTGTCTGGTCAACGTTGGTCAAACAGGGCCACTTCAGCAGAAAATACCCTGTTTTAGCATAAAATCATGGACAGTTTTAGATTTTCTTGGGATTTGTTCATATTTTATGGATCTGAAGGGGGTATTCGAACTTCCTAGCATATTTTATGGATCTGATCATGATCTTTAGGAGATTTATTATCATTATTAGTTTCAAAACTCTTGTATAAATACTCTAAGACATAGACTAGTATGACAACCCCTTGATGTGAATGAAGAAACTTTGGAATTTGTAATCTTGAGATCAATTATACGTTTTTGTTCTTAATAATGTCTATGATATGATGATGTGAATGTTGTTGGAAGTTCCTTCTTATCTGAGATGACTCAAGTGTACAAATGAAGCATTGGAGGGCCCCCTTTGCCAAACTAGTACACTCTTCCTTTATGTTCTTTTCAAGTAATCTTTGATACATGTTTTAGATCAGATCTTGTTGTAGATGAGTTTTATTCATATCTTTGTTGTAGTTAGATGACTTCCATAGTTAAGTAATATGCTTAATGTTTCAAAGCCTTACTCATGTTGTGAATGATTTCTTGAATAAGAATTCGATGTGTGGTTTGCTTTCAAGCATTAGGATGATCATAAATGGTTTTTGAGTTATTTACGCTTTCAGTACTTTTTATTTAACAAGATTTGGTGAAGATTGCTAATGAAAGAAAGAAAACAATGAATTCATCTCTTGAATAAGAATTTTGTCTTTCTAGCATTGATAAGCCTCTGAGCTAGTTTTTGAATGTTTATTGTTGATCAAATTCCCTTTAGGAAACAATTGTTGACTACTGTCGTGAGATCTATGAAAAGGAATTCTAAACAGAAGCTTAACGTCTCCTCCATATTTAGCTCTTAGAATAGGTTTTGGTTCATTCCCATTGAAAGAATAAAAGTTATCTCTAAATCCTTATATTTTGGATGTGTGTTATAACCCTAAAATGCACCATACAGGTTTACCTGGCATCAGGCCAACTCATGCCTCTTCATAGCCAAAGCCACGCTGAGTAATTCCTCAAAATTCACTTGAAAACAAGCAACCCGCGCCCTAACTTCTTACTGGGCGCG
>ML845919.1:0-10064 GCA_009831015.1 Picea engelmannii | reverse complement strand
CATAGGTGGGCGCGAACGCCTCAAAAATAATATCTAGTATACACCACGAGGATCATGCCCTAAAATGTATACAAAAAGTTCCCTCGGCACATAATGAGTCCATCCTATTTAAGCTCGAGGCCTATTGGCCCTACCATAGTGCACGACAATGTTAGCCAAACACCGGAAAAGTTGGACCCAAGTCCGTGGCACCCCCACTACATGAGGTTGCATAGATGGTAGGAGATCCTAGATCTCAGCCATGGGAACTGTGCGAGTGAGCACGGTGAGGTTCCACTCCACCCATCTGAAAACTCTCTCAGCCTCTCTGGATGGAGGTCCTTCTATGGTTGTTGGTCTGTTGACTGCTGCTGGTGTTGCCTCTGGTTGAGGACGTCGTCGATTCCTTGTGAAGTCTGTCGGGTGCACTGGTCCCACATCTGTACATAATAGATACATAGTTGCCAATACTCTGATGCATAAAAAAATGATATATATAAAAGAAACTAAAATTAAATAACTTTAAAAAACATGTATCTAGCTCTCCTCGCTCCTCTCTGGGAGGTACGGGCATTTTCAGATCTCTGGAGAAGTTGATTCTAGCATAGGGGTAGTCCTCTATCACTGGAATCTGTTGTTCCCACCAGTCAAAGAATTTTTCATCGAAGGCCTCTATGATCCTTCCTCCCCTCTATCATGGCATCAATATTTCCTATCTACATACTATTGGGAAGGAGGCCACATGCCCCCATACCATCTCTCTCGAACTCAAACTGGGCACCCTCTTGAAGAAGTATGAGCATAGAATGGTGTCGAACCCGAAGTTCTTGTTGCTACGTTCACGACACTCTATCAGTTTCCTCTTCATGCAAGTGATCATGGTCGTACTCCAGTCGAAAATACGTGCATCTAGGCACTGGATTGCACAATACATGTGTGCCCGGGAAGCCTGGTGTAGGGATGCAGATCCAGTGATCTTCCCAATAAGAAATAGGATCACCTTTAGTGACAAGTTGGTGATCTTGTTGATGGGCACTTGAGAACCTACTTTCTCAGTGTCGGCCTCAAAATGCATCCCGATGTAGTTTGTGATGTTGAAGGGCCCAGGGGGAAAAGTGTGTAGATTGTCTGGTTCCCCTCTACTCGAGAGGCTAGTCAAGAAGTATATATCCTCAGTCGTTGGAGTCAATGACTGCCCCTCTATCATAAATGCCTCTGCGTCTGGGTGCCAGTAATCCACCGGGGCATTCAAAAACCTAGGCTATGCCCTAAAAAACGGACACAGGAAGAACTTCCATAGCCCACATTGCTTTAATGAGGAAATGGAAATAGGGTCCTCATCGAACAAGAAATCAATATCCTTGTGTTCCCTCTTCCTCCAGTGGACATACATCATGTTCCATGACAGTTCAAAGGGGGAGTTAGCTCTTGCACTTTTTATTTTTCCATGCTTTTGAGGGTGTACGCAGGTTAATGTGGACACAGTCAAGTATGTCCGTGGGAAGATAGTTTTCTTCCCGTGGACATACGCGGGTTGTCCTTGGAAAACCCACATACACATAGGTCCACCCTTTTTTAGGAGGGCGCACCCCCCAAAAAACAAAAAAACAATGCACAAATGAAGAATGGAAATGCAGGAAGGATGAGTTTGTACTTAATTGGTCTGAGCAGAAATTCGTTTCGTCCTCTGAAGCTCCTGAAATCAACTTCTTTAGAAAAGGGATATTTTTTACCTTCTAGTTAATTTCAAATTGCAATGGTGAAAATGAATTGTCAGCTTCTATTTATAGATTTTTTTGGCCCTTTTTGCCACTTTTTTGAACACTTTTGTCGTTTTTTCTGGCTTGGAAATCATTTAATTTGGTTCTTGAGTTTCTTATCGGATGTTATGATGCACTTTGTGTTTTGGTTTGGTAACATTTTTAGCGAGATGGGTCACTTTTAAAGGTCCTTTGGTAAAAGTTGTTTTTTCCAAATTTTTGCATATAAGTTAGGATTCCACCTCCACTTTCTACATCTTTTTGTCTTTTCCCATTTTCCATAGGATCGATCCCACTAAAGTGTGACACGGAACCATCATTATTGTTTTAGAAGTGTCATGATTAGGTGGTAGAGCCTACCTTTACATGGATGCCCTAGATAGATCCTTGTTACATTTTGGCGTCCATGTTGTCTCTAATGAATTTAGGCTCGAGAGTCCTTGTTAGTCCTATCATGATTACGAGTTTGAGCCTCATTTGTCTAATGCACCATCAATTTTTGCCTCACCCTCAGGACTCCCAAAAATGAGCACGCTTTGTTGTCTTTCGAGCTCGCTTTGAAATCCAAAAGCAACATCCAACGAGACTACATTTATGATTTTCAATCTTGTCTGGATTAAATGAGAAAAGTAACCTCCCAGAGTCTTCTTTAAGCCATTTTCAGACTCTCTAAACATTAAAATATTTCTAAGCAATCTTGTTGTCCTTCACGCTCGCCAAACTCAAATTTGAAGGCACGTCTGTCCGGTGGTAGTTTACCCATTTTTCGGTTTGGATGGTAAATTTTATGAACAAAGGTATACTCTAGGAACTTTGGTTCGCTAGAAGAGTATTCTTAGGTATAAGGTTAACCCTTTTTCGGGCCTGAGGGACTAAATTTACGAAAAAGGAACATTCTCCTTGGTTTTGGTTTATCACCTTTTTCAGGCCTTGGAGATTACTTATGAAAAAGGAACCCCCACGGAGTCCATAGTTAAGCTCTTTTCAGATTCCCTAAAATTGAAAAGATCATCGAGTGACCTTATTTCTTCACACTCATTAAATTGGTCTAGAAGAACATCTAATGGCATGAGTTTACCCCTTTTTCCGGCCTCTAGATTATGGAGGAAAAAGGTACACCTCAGGAGATTTGTCTCACTAGGAGAGTTCTCTTAGTAAATTTTATACTTTTTTGGGCTAAGGAGACTAAATCCATAAAAATTTTGTGAGTCCATAGTTAAGTTCTTTTTAGACTCCTTAAAATTGAAAAGATTGTCGAGTGATATTGTCTTTGTCACACTTGTTAAAATGGTTTTGAATAAACATCTTTTCAATGCTAGTTTACCCCTTTTTCGAACCGACTATACGATTTTCGAAAAATGTACCCAGTGCAGTCTTCTTTTACATTTTTTTGGACTCTCTAAAAATGAAAAACTACCGATCTTACCTTCTCTGGGCTTGTTAAAATTACATTGAAGGGCGTTTCATTGTGTCTTTCTAATCACATTTTCATCTCTATGTCTTTGGCCTAATGACGGCTCCATGTTGCTCTCAACTGAACCTTCAAAGCATGCCTTATACACAAGCCTTGTAGCACTTTACCTCTGCGACCTAACACCTTGACCCATGGAGGAATTTTCCCCGAGTGTCCTTTTCCTGCACATATCTCCTTGCTCTGAGCATTAGTGTGTTCCTTGCACTTGGAACTAGTATTCTTTCTTGCAACACTCATTCCTCCTTTGTAACGTAGGATTCTTTTATTCTTTTTCAAAGCTCTTTAAGAAATTGAAAAATACAAAAAAAAAAAAAAAACCCAAAAAGAGGTGACGAGAAATATATATTCTTTTTTGGCAACACAATGATTCGCCCATGGATAAATCACATCCTTCTATTTGTTCTCCAAGCATTCATATCTAATATGACCTTAGGAAGTTGTTCTCGCTACATAGAGTTGTGTCCTCCTCCGTTTGGTTACTCTTCCAAATACATGGAGAGTTTGTGTTGCTTCCTGCATCGTGAACTTATGTCAATGTCATGCTTCCTGGGTCTGATCATCTTTCGTTCTCTTGTCCAAGGAAAGTTTCACCCAACCTTAGTCGTCCTTTCTGCAGTTTGTCTCTTGACCTCATGCCCAACCATCCCGAAATTCCAATCAAGTCCTTGTTCAAAATCAATGAAGTTCTCTTCCCAATCATTGAGATCCTCATATCTTTTCTCAATGAGTCGTCGAAGACCTCTGGGTAGTCAATTCATAAACTCACATTGCACTCCTACCATATTTTTGAATATCTTGAAGCTGTTGCTCGAGCTATCAAGACCTCATCTCCAGCCATCAGGCGGTATCAACTTCTTGAAGATGGATACTATACTTGTATATATTTGATTTTGAGATATAGATCCATTGTGTATTGCTCACACCTACACTTTATATAGTTATATGACATGGATCTACAGTATATTTGATTGGTAGCCATGATTTATTTTATCTCGAGCATGGGTATGCCTTCCTCAGAGAGACAATTGTTATTTTTGCAGATGGCACCTCTTGAACTATGGTCCTGGGCTCACTCGTTTCGTACATTGGCAAAGATTTTGCAATGTATTTCGGCCATCAGATGCTCTTCTGACCTCACACATTAGGGGACATTTGTTATAACCCTAAATTTCTCTACACATGCATGCCTGGCCCTTGGCCCTCTTACTTACTTTTTTTCCAAGCCATCATTGAGTTGCTCTTCTAAAAAACTCCATTTTTTGAATATGTACGCGCCTTGCACCAATACTACCCACGTACATACACTTGTTACACCACTACAACCCATGTATGTATGCATGTTGCACCACTACAACTCGCGTATACTTGCAAAAGTTGCAAAAAACAAAAAGTTGCAAGGAATTCGTTCAGATTACAGGCTATTGGGTAGTTTCATAACTAATCCACCGCCTATAGCCCATCACCCAACTGAATAACTATCCTTTTGTCATATAAAAGGAGGTGTTGGGGTCTCATTCCACATATCGACATAAGAATAGTGAAAATCTGTCTATTTCACATCCCCTCCTTGCCCCAAGTAATTGCATCCCTTTTGTGAGAATTGCCTCAGCATTCCCCAATTTTCTCTTCTTCCTCCATCAAAACCCATTCACTTCCCAAGAAGAGATCCAAAGGTTGAGAGGAGAAGCCATACATAGGTGCACTTGGAGCTTGGTGAATAGGATCCTAAACCAGGTTCGTGGAGTAGTAGTCGGCTTTGGTTGTAAAAGGTATAATCATTGAGTTATCAATAAAAGAAGTACTTTTCATGTCCCAAATCATGGTGTATTGAATGTTTTTTGATGGTTTATGTTTTGATATTCTAAAACCTGACCCTTATTTGTATATGAATTGCATGATTGTATCTTGATGTTTGTCTGTCTTTGAATGTAGGCCAGCCTTGGGAGGAGGCGTGAATTCAATGAAGCTTTCAAGTGCGAGAGGATCATCACTGGACGCAAAGTAGAGGTATAGTTACCTGATCCTTCTCATCTTTGCTTTTCTTGTATGAGTCTTGGGTATGTTTTGGGTAATTAGAGAAGTAGTTGAATTTTAGACGGTTGTTGATCTGCCTACATTGTAAACCCTGGTGTAGTCATAGGGGGGTTTTCCCGCTAGCACTTGTTGACTGGAGTTTGAAGGATACTCCTTTTTCACTATCACAAAAGGAATTTTTGTAGCCTCAGTCTCACTAGACTTTGATTTCTCCTTTTTTATTATCATTCCCTTAAAAACATTGACTGCCATTTCCTCCATACTAGAAAATTCAGGACTGTCATCATCCTCGATCAAAATTGGTTAGGGGTCTTTTAGTGATGGCTTGAACAAAGCCTTGGAGTTCAACCTCAATTGATTCGTAATTATAGTCTTTCTGTTTAGTTTTCTTGGAAATTCAATGTTCTGCTTGCCCTTAATTTTCATGTCTTGTCTGGCTGCAGGGGGTGTTTAAGGTGAAGCTTCTGCAGGAACAAAATTCCCTTTAATTACTTCCTTGTTGGGCGAACCAGGCCCAATTTTCCCTCTCATTTGAATCACATGTTTATTTGATTGCTGCTCAATAGGGGTTTCTGGATTTTCCTCTGAATGGTTGGATGATAGAGACCTCTATGGTGTTTCTAGTGCAGGAGGGTGCAAGATGGAAACTTTTCCACTTTTGTTTTCCTTCCTCTTTTTAGTAGAAGACTTCAATTGCATGCGAGGGGACTACTCTATGGAGGTTTCTGGATTTTTTTCTTTCGAGGGTGTATTTATTATTTTAGGGCCTTTCCCTTTACTCACTGCGGGTTGAAAAAGTTTCATTGAGATCCCAGGCTCTGAAGAAACCATGACCTCCTCACTTGTATCACCTTCGTTCTGTGAATCGAGCACCTACTCCTGCTCTTTCAATCCCATAGACTTCAAGGAATAATCCCAGGTCATTTCAAGTTCCTCGAGAGCGAAAGTTACCAACAATTTAATCAAGCTATGATGGTACAATATTCTGTGAGAATATTCAGGGTGACCTTGGACCATCCTCATGACCATCTTGCTTAGACTCTTAAGTAGGTAATATGGTAAATTAATCTCTTTGTTTCTACTTAGATGCATAATAAAATGAAGGTGATAGCAGTGAATGATGTTGAATCGATCCTCACCTCTGATATATATTTGTACTGTTGTTAGGGCCCCTTTCCAGTCTTCCTTTATTCACACCACGAGGATTCCTTGGCTCCATTCGGGGTCTTGGTGCTCGGGAGCCAAGAGCTTGTTACAGAGATCAGGAGTCAACTTTCCTTTCCTGAATCATATTTCCCCATAGACAGGGAGAGCATAAGCTGCTCCAATGAAATGTTCTGTGACATGAATCCAAGTATTCCCAATCAGGGTCTGGAAGCCATCAAATGTTTGTGCGAAGAGCATCGCCAAGCCTGTGTGGTGTCCTTCGAATGCGCAAAGGAAATCATACCACTCAATGTTTACGAAGATGTCTTTAATTTTGGGTATGGATTCTAACAATTACATACCTTGTGGCTCGGATCTGTTCAATTTCAATCGTTCTCGAGGAGGAACCATGGTGGGAAGAGTAGCTATGATGGTGATAATGCAATGAATGCAGATTTATTCATATTGAAACCGATACTTGTGTGTTGTTTGACCCTCAATTCAAGCTATAGTGGCCATGATGAACTGGTACAATTCTCACGATCATAACTAGTGTTGTGTAATGATGAAAATGAGTGTAATCTGGCATGGAAGCGCTTGTCTATGATCGCGCACATATGCAGGTGCCATTTCAAATGGTTGAAATATTTAAAATAACATATTAAATTATAAAATGATTTCAAAAATTAGCGTGCCAATCCTCGTTTGCAAGAATACCCTGGTTCTTGTAGGCAACTCTGTTGTGCATATAAAACTATGTTGTACCTGCCACAAGCTCAACCTATGGCAACTTTGATGACAATTATATCAAACCAAATCAATGACATGTAATTACCCTTCAAGAAAAAAAAATTTAGTGCAAAAACAAATCAATTAAGAGAGGTAATGATAAAAACTGAGTCATTTAGTAATGAGGGACCAACATTAACCAACATAAAATGAATGATTTTTTAATGAAGGTATAGGGAAATGAGAGAGGAGCGGCAAGGGTGTAGACTTAGGTCTCAACATTGGCTCCAATTGGGGAAAGCACCCCCCTGTGGGGTGCTAAAAACAACAGATCAGTGCCTTGGTACTCAATAACTTGCTCCCACGTTCCTTCTCTTACCTTTGTTTCTATTTACCAGACATGTATCTCTTCCACTGTCTCTCATCCATGCATCTCTGGAATTCAAATCTGTAACTACACCCCCATTCCTTTGTTGGGATATGGAGTCTTTATTCACACACAACTAAATAATCAAATGCAACTAAAAAAGAAAAACAGTTATGGTACAAGAGGTACCTTCCCTCAGCCTTTCAAGAAAAATAGTGTTTCAGGAAGCACCCATTTATTGGGCCTCCAAAAATCTCAGTATCATCTAGATTGTGCAAAACAAATGTATTATTGTCAAGAACCCCAACCACCTTAAAAGGACCAAACCAAAGGTTATCGAAATTACCATGTTTAGGCTTCCCATCCCTTCTGGCATCCCACCTCAAGACCAAATCTCCTTCTTGAAAGATCTCCTTCTTGGTTTTCTTGTCAAAAGATGAATCGATCTTTCTTTGGTATGCCTCATTTATCTGATTCAATGCTTCTCTCTTTTGTTAAACCTCTATAATTTGAAATATTCTCCTCTAGATGTCATTTGTCTTCTCAATTTCTTCCTGTAAAATTTTTAGACCTGGTAGACCGAGTTGAGTAGGGAAGACAACATATATCCCATAGACTAGCTGAAATGGTGAGGCTCCCAAATATCTCTTGGTGTCGACACTATCATCTCACAATGCATACTTGAGTTTAGAGTCCCATGATTTCTTGTTTTTAGTCAACAATTTATTGATGATTATGATGAGAGTCTTGTTTGATGACTCGACCAACCCATTCCCCTGAGGGTAGTAGGGCGTGGAATGTGTTAAGGCAATGTTATGGATACCACATAAGTCAATCATGGATTTGGACTTGAAAGACTGGGAATTGTCTATTATAATCTTTCTAGGCCAATCGAACCTGGAAAAGATATTGGTCTCTAAGAAATTCATGATCACCTTGTCAGTGACATTCCTAGTGGGCACAACCTCGATCCATTTGGTACAGTAGTCAGTGGCAGTGAGAATCCACTTGTGTTTCCCAATGGAGGGTGGATTTATCTCACCTATGAAATATCATCCCCATTGTTGAAAGGGGCCACTAGTAGTGATAGATTTTAGGGGAAGTGAGAGTCATTTTTGTTTTCCTACAAACTTCAGACATTCATTGCATGCCCTTACTATGGTAAATACATCAGAGAAAAGGGTGGGCCAGTAGTACCCTGCTGTTGTTGGGAAATAATACCCTACGGACTAGCAAGCTAGGGTTAGACTTGCATGCAGATCATGACCTTAAAGAAATCACTTTTAACCTATCACCCCAAAACTCAAACCCCCTTCTTCACATACAAGCATGGAAATGACCTACTAACCTTTTTACTGATGTTTGGTGTAGATCCTCCGTTGCGCTTTGTCCGCTTGCTTAAGCTGCTCCTTCCAAAGACAATCCTGCAATCAAGACAAAACACTACGCATGCATGCTATTTTTCTACTTGAGGGTTAGAGATTAAGCATAAATCGAATAAAACATATATAACTCATGCATTGTGACGGGAAAAGTATTCTTTATTATTTTCAAGATGAATCAACTTACAATCAATATTGAGATCGGCCACCGTTCCTTGATCCTGATCCTGGGATCCTCCTCTTCTTTGTCCTCCAACTGCTTTGCTTTAATTCTCCTTAAGCTTGAGGAAAGGCTAAAGGGTTGGGACAAATGGATTCAACAATTGGGCAAAGTTTCTTCGCTATATTTTCCCTCTTCCAAATAGTACCCCTACCCCTTCTTTTATAGGCTACAAGGAGCTAGGGTTTTGGATGAACTCTCGGCCATGCATGGCTGGGAGTTTCAGTTAACTGACCCATAGCTTTTTGTCCCGTCGGCAACTTTCCTATTTTTGTTCTTTGTTAGGTAAAAATGGGTTGTAGTAGTCCTACCAGCGTTCCAACGCATGCAGTAGTAGGCTTGCCAGCGTTCCAACGCATGCAGTAGTGGGTTAGGGCACGTGTACCTTCACCCAAGAGGATTTTCAAAGAGGTTTTTCAGCAAATTTTTTGGCAATGAAGGGATATGAGTTGGCCTGATGCTAGGTAAGCATGTGTGGTGCAATTTAGGGTTATAACAGATGCCCCCTAATGTGTGAGGTCAGAAGAGCATCTGATGGCCAAAATACATTACCAATCTTTACCAATCTGTACTGATATGCTGAATGAGTGAGCCCAGGAATCAGGAATCAGGAGGTGTCGTCTGCAAAATAACAAATGTCTCACCGAGGTGGGCATACCCATGCTCGGGATAAAATAGAACCATGGCTACCAATCAAATACACTATAGATCCATGTCAAATAACTATAAAGAGTAGCCGCGAACAATACACAGCGGAGCTACATCTCGAAATCAGAAAGATATACATGTAATGTATCCATCTCTCAGAAGCTGATTTGGCCTGATGGATGTGTTAGCACTCTGTAATTTTGCCCAAGGCTGAAAAGGCAATCACAGAGGCAACATCAGAACCGCTTCGAGTCTTGGATCTAGCCCTCCAAGACTCAGAGAGGGATCTCTCTGTGTAATATAGCTTTGTTTGAAAATGATATTA
>ML845918.1:3700-15988 GCA_009831015.1 Picea engelmannii | reverse complement strand
TGAATGAATGAGTTGAGGTTGAACATCCGATAGAATCTTTCGATCAGGGGCCAATGATGTAAACCTGCTGTCGAAAGCGAGGAAACCTGCCATTGAGGCATGCAAGTTCCAAGGTACCAAAGAATTTCTAAGTCTTGTTTTCGAATAATGAGCTGGAGTCGACGGAACAAAAATCGTCACAGGAGGGCCTTGATATATCCCCCATCAATGACACGAAATGAGTAACAGATTTTGAAGGTGAAACAGAGTATGATGTAAGTTGGACTGGACACAGGGAAGGCCGACACAGAGAGAATGGACAACTGTAGATGGCCGATTCAATATAGGTTTTAGATGGACTTCTCTTGAACATATGAAGGACACGACCAATGATTTGGCAGCATTGACTCAAAGACGACTCAGGGTATGACCTTGTAGCAAATCGAATGAGAGACAAATGGATTTCCCAAACTAGCTTCAAATAATGAATAGGGGGTATCATGTTCAAGAGCGACACTTACTGCCAATTAATATGAATATGAGAACACATCCCTTTCCCAAATTCCCCCCCACCATTTCTGGCGACTACCTCTTTATTTTTACGCAAGCTTGAGGAGGATAACATATGCTTGTTGATATAAGCTCATCCTTCGGATGAGTCCTTCGGATTATGTTTAACGAACCCTAGGAAGAAGTGGTTCGGTCCCATTATGGGTCTATCGATGTTTGTTTTATGAGTCCAAAGATAGAAAACGCGAAGGTTTTTCATGATTATAGAGTCTGGAAAAACACTTAAAAGAAAACTCTCTCAGTTCCTTTTTCGTAAAATAGTCAGATGAGACCGAAAAAGATATAAATCATCGCCCAACAGACACTTTCTTCAAATACTTTAACGAGCATGAAAATAGCAAGGTCGCTCGGCAATCTTTTCATGTTTAGAGAGTCTGAAAAGAGCCTAAAGAGGACTACAGGGGGGTTCCTTTTTCGTATAACCTTGTTGAGCCCGAAAAAGTGATAAAAGTGTGCTCGATCACGTTCTCATGTATTTTCGAGCATGAGAACGGACAGAGACCAAGCTCGAGGTTTTGTACAAAAACCATAAAAAGCAATCAAAACATGCGACGAAGAAGAAAAAATATTTGCATCCTTGTGCATGAACATCGAGGTCGTTACGTCTGCAAAAGTTGCACTCATAAGGGTATTAGGCATTAGGTTTCAATAAATAAACAATTATAAAATCCAATAAAAATGGTAAAAGTAAATATAAAGGGGTAAAGGTTCTTTTTACCATAGTCATTTTAACTTTACCAATATTTTAGTCCAAAACCCCTCTTTTGCCCTTGAATTTTGGCATTCGATTGCGGGAGTTACGAGCATCCATTCGACGAACCGTCTCCAGCAGTGAGGTAAGCTCCTTGTCCACTATATTTTCATGGTTCAATTTTTCATTTTCATTGGCAAAAATCATGTTTTTAAGTTTGTTTTAGGGGTTAAAGTTGCGCTCCGCCATTCTCGTAGGCTAGCCACACGGGACCTGCGAGAATGCCTCATTCTTGCAGGTGACCCCAAAGGCACCTACGAGAACCTCGCACTGTGCCTAAAGGGCACCTACGAGAACCGAAAAGTAGAATTTTTTTTTGAATTTTGCTCAATGAAGAAGTTACCAAATGTTGAATAGAATTGTTGATCTTCTTCTTATGCTTCTTGCGCAGGTATTTGGCTATTACCATGGTTCTGGAATGGCGTGAAAGAGAGCATGAAGAAGATGATGCTATTGTCGGGAATCATCCAACCACCGTTGCCGCTTTGAGAGACTGTGGTCTCTTGAAATTCTTTCATATCCCAGGTATGAGGGCCCAAGTCAGATTATTGGAGTACCTTGTGCATATGTGGGATCTCGACCAACAAGTATTCCATGTAGGGGTCCACACATTTTCCTTGGATATCGAGGACATTTACTTCTTGACAGGACTATCACGGCGTGGGTACCACGTGAGCCTGAATGGTAGCAGAGGTGGTGGGCTGCCCATGAGTGAGTACTGTCATTTGCACTGTGTTCCAAAGGCAGAGAGGAGCAAAGGGAAAGTAGCCATTTGGGGAGTGTGGGATTTGACCCTTCACACTATTTTGTTCACCATTGCTTGTATGGCTGGGAGTGTTGCTCCTCACATGGCTCTCTAGAGCTACTTTCAGTATGCCATAGAGTGTACTGAGCCTCGGGTTTTTAACTGGGCAGACACAGTGCTTCATAGCATGAAGAGGCAGTTGACCAAATGCAGGCGAGGCAACCTGAAGCAATTCAGGTACGGGTCTTTGTTGGTGTCCTTATTTCTTGAGAGGGTTCCCTTGCTGAGGCTGCAGGTTGAGTGGGGTTTACCATCTCCAACAGATCCAAGAATGATGAGGTGGTGTCAGCTCATGTCCCGACACATAGATGGATCAATTATCAAATACAATGATGCCTTCTTCGACTGGTTGTGACCACAGATGCTGATGGTCGATGATTATGCCTATGCCGGGTTGGATTTATGAGGAGATCTAGACTTGGCCCTGCCGGAAGGCGCCCAGTGGGGGGATCTTGGTAAGAAGTACACATTTTTTTCTTTTAAAATGTTTTTTTGAATTTTATCATATGAAATTTTTTTTATGTTCGTCCAAGGTCTAATTACAAAATTATTTTTTGATAACACAGACATGGGGCCTTACCGACCACCTGGTACTTCTCCTATTCAGCGACGAGGAGAGGTGGCTCCAGTGCCATGATGGGATGCCGAAGATTATGAAGCGGTGGAACAAAACCTAGAGGGTTTGACAGCAGACATTCCAGACATGCCCCTTGGAGAGGTTCCACGACGTTATCAGCGTCATACAATAGGAGTGTCAGATTCCATTGGCCGACTGCTTCGTAGGGTGGCCCGGGCAGTCGTGTGTTACCGTGAACGTCATCCATGATGTCACTTTGTAGGAGCTATGAGCTTCAGATTTTGAAATTTTGGTCCTCGAACAGAACTTTTTGTAAAAAACTTTTTGATCGTTATATATACATACGGCTTCTACCAGTTTATCTTGTGTTGTGTGGAAATTGATGTGATTGATTTATAAATGACCCAAATGTTTGTCTAATACATAGTTATCTAATTCATCATTTAATGTATTTAGATGTCTAGGAATATGCTGATACTCAATATAATCAAAATACCGTTCCAAGAGGCGAATTCGCAAATACACCCATAACAAAGTAGGACTTCTAATAGTATAGACATTACTTAACTGTAGTACTACGAGCTACGAATCGAGTCGCACAACCAAGTGACGGATACCGAGTGAGATAGCATCAATCAACAATTCAATAATGGTGATATACTCTGCAATATTGTTGGTTGCACGGCCGAGGCACATCCCTCGTAAAGAGACAAGTTCGTTTGTAGGGGCGTAAACTACCCATGCAGCGGAAGCAAGGTTTTGAGTACTACAGCTAGCGCCATCAACGAAGCCAATGTAGGGTAGCGAAGACTCCAAAATCTGGAAATCAAACACAACGTCACATAAGGGTAGAGACTAGATAACGACAAAAGCAAACTACAGTAACACACAAGAAGTATGATACAATAAAAATACAGGTACTCATGCACAGGTGATCTTATGCATAGTGCTTCTTCAAGTACAACCCATTTCTGGGTTCACTCAAAGGGATAACATCGTAATCTACTAACTCATAAGCCCCTTTTTCTAAAACTCATCTAATGATATAAGGACCTCACCACATGGCTTCGAATTTTCCAGCTCCTAGCATATCTCGATCTTGTTCGTAGAGGAGAACCAGATCTCCTTCAGAGAAAACACGAGGCTTGACATGCTTGTCGTATTGGGCCTTGGCACATTTTTTCTGAGCTTCTATGAATAGGGTAGCATCGCGTCGAGTTTCGTCTAATCGCATAAGATACAATAGACATTCTTCCTCAGCAGAAGTGTTAGGTAGGAGTTCAACAACTAGTTTTAAAGAGGGTATCTCTCATTCGATTGGGAGAATGGATTCCAAACCATAGACTAACCAGAAAGGTGTAAACCCAGTAGCAGACTTGACGGATGTCCGGTAAGCCCACAATGTCGAAAACAACATTGTGTGTCAACTTGTTTTGTGAATCCCTATCATTCATCGGAGCATGGTTATGAGGACTTTGTTAATTACCTCGACTTGGCCGTTGGCTTGCGGGTAATAGGGCATTGAGTTTTCATGGCGAAGACCCAACTTTTCAGTGAGTTCGGACATCATGAAGTTTCTAAAGTGGCTACCATGATCAATGATGATAGCTTGAGGAACACCAAAACGAGGTATGATGTGATTAAAAATGAATAACATTGCGGTCTTTCCAGTGTTGTCAAATGTCAGCATCGCCTCGGTCCATTTCGTAAAGTAATCTATGGCTACAATAATGTATCCATGCCCCCCGGATGAGTGGGAGTGACATGTCATGAAATCGATGCCCCATTTTGTGAAGGGACCAATGGAGACCATAGGGTGAAGAGGAGCGGGATGTGACCGTACCTTATGATTATAGTTCTGGCAAGCATGGCATTTTTGGATGGTGATTATGCAGTCGTTAAATAAAGAAGGCCAAAAATACCCTGCTCGTAAGATCTTCTGGGCAGTAGCATACCCAGACATATGACCACCACAGGCTCCACAATGGCAGTCATTTAAGGCTTTCTTGGCTTCGTTGAATGTGAGGCAGCGTCGAAAAATTGAGTCAATCCCACGACGATAAAGAGTATCCCCGAGGATAATGTATTGATGGGCTTGATAGTGTATTCGACATCGGTCAGTACTAGACAAATTAGGCTGAAAAGTTTGGGTTTGGAGATATATGATGATATCGCCATACCAAAGATCATCGGAACTAATGAGGAAAAGGGATTCATCAGGCAATGAATCGGCTGCTACATTTTCTGTTTCTGAATAGGGAAAGTCGCATGTCAACTCGGAAAACACTAAGGACTTTTTGGACTTGGCTCGTTCGAATTCCAAGTCAAACTCCTGGAGTATCACGATCCATTTGGAGTATTTGCTCCCTAGCAATTGACGTGTGAGAATGTGTTGCATAGGGTTGCAGTTAGAAATCACTGTAGTCTTGCGAGAGAGGATATAGTGTCGGAAGCATTGAACTGCTTGGATGGCTGCCAAGGCCAGTTTTTCGACATGTAAATACTTGGTTTCGGTAGGAGTTAGACTTCGAATCAAGTAGTAGATAACATGTTCATCGTGAAATCATCCTATTGGACGAGAACCATACCAATGGTGTAATCCGAGGCTGCGAGGTAGAGGAAATAATTGCGGCTGTAATCGGGGGGGAAGAGAAGTGGAGCACATGTTAGGGACAATTTCAAAGCTTCAAAGTCTTTGTTTGCGATGGTATCCCATACGAACTTAGACCTATTTTTTAGGAGCCGCGTAAATCCATGAATTATCTCGGCGTAGTTCGGGATGAAACGACGAAGAAATTTTTCTTTCCCCTGCAAACTTTGTAACTGGCGAAGTGTAGAAGGAGGAGGGAGATTAAGAATCACCTCAACCTTTAAAGGATCTACCCTGATCCCTTGACGCTAAACAATAAAGCCTAGAAGTCGGCCAGATTCTATGCAGAAAACACACTTGTGAGGATTCAAGCGTATATGGTAAAATCGACATCGAATGAAAATGGCTCGGAGGTGGATTGGGTGATTGACTCAGTGCATGTAATGAGCGGGTAAGTCATCCAAATATGGTTGCACGATGTGCTTGATATCATGGAAGGCATAAGACATAGCGCGTTGAAAAGTTGCGCCAATGTTCTTGAGACCAAAAGGGAGTTTCTGATAGGCAAAAGTGCCCCAAGGACAAATAAAAGCAGTCTTATGTTGATCCTCGGGAACAATGTTGATTTGATTATATCTGGAGAAACCATCCATCAGAGAGAAGATTTGACTTCCGGCGCAATCGCCGACAATCTGATCGATGAAGGGGGTAGGAAAGTTGTCTTTGGGACAAGCTTTGTTGATATCCCTATAATCAATGCATACGTGGATTGTGCTTTGTTTCTTTTCAATCAGGACAAGATTGGAAACCCAGTCAGTGAGGGCCACTGGGTAAATAAAGCCAGCTTTGAGAAGTTTCTTGACTTCAAGCTTGATAGCAACCGCTTTACGTGGGTGAATTGGACGAAGGAGTTGCCAGACAGGTTTAGCATCGGGGTATGTCTTGATCTCATGTATCACAATGTCAAGGTCGATACCTGACATTTCTTCTTAGCTCCAAGCAAAGACGTCACGAAACTCTTTGAAAAGTGATGTGTAGGTGACGATTTCATCAGGGGAACATGAAGATTCGATATGCACGTTTTCGACAATTCCAGGTTTGATGGATATGTCGAGGGGAATAGGGGGTGAGATATTTCTTAAGTTCCCTTCGAAAAACACATCATGTGTGGACTCGAGAACGGTTGAAATGACGATAACGGTCGACGGGGTCGAGATCTGTTGGTAGTTCTTGATGGTATGTTGCTCCAAGAAGAGGATGGAATGATGATGTCCATTGTCCCAAGGGGTGTCT
This sequence comes from Picea engelmannii, assembly GCA_009831015.1. Taxonomy (NCBI): domain Eukaryota; kingdom Viridiplantae; phylum Streptophyta; class Pinopsida; order Pinales; family Pinaceae; genus Picea; species Picea engelmannii. The sequence goes on along the minus strand of ML845918.1, from coordinate 9,423 downwards.
TCCATGACATCCATGATCATCTTGTCTGTGGGAAAAATGACACGGAAAGGATCTGGAGATAACTCACCAAGAGAGGGGGTAGAAGGGGTTGCCGATTGAATGGCTTGATAGGCAGATTCGATCGTACTTAATGGCATTTCGTCGTCGTAACGAAGATGATCTCCAGGGTCAGGAACCATCCATGGGTCGTGAGATGCAGGAGTTCCATGAATCAAGGTGGAGATCATGTTGATCGAAGCAACGGACGAGCGTGGAACATCGGGCGGTGGAATGGGGAAAGTGCCCATTAACGGAGAGTCTTTGAGAAGGCCTACACTGACATTCTCATAACCCGGTGGGGTTTTAGTGATGAACGGTATGTTGCCAGTATGGGTATCTAAGTTAAAGAAGGCCAATTGGTTGACGGTGACTACCTTTCCTTGATGTGGGAAACATACAACATGAAAAAGAGTCGACACAACTGCGCGCATGGAATCGATCCAGCTGTGGCCAAGCAGAAGATTGTAATCGAGAGGAACGTCAAAGATTTCCACTTTAACTTGGACCGTTTTTCCTTCTAGCATGATTGGCAATGAAGGAAGGACACCATAGGGCTTAAAACCGGAGCCATTGAAGGCTTTAAGAGTGTTCTGGGATTCAGTCAAAGAGGGAGAGCCAATGGCTTTCCAGCAGGTAAGAGACATGACACAAGTCGAGGCACCCTCGTCGATAACGGTTTGACAAATGTTTTTTTCAAAGACAATCACTTGGATTTGGAATGCGAGTTGAGGGGGTAACCTTGGAATGTGATATTCCAAGTCAAAAATTATTAAATTTGTGTCCGTCGGGTTGATTCCACCGATAGATTTCAACAGTGTCTTCATTGTGTGGGACAACTTTGAAGGACTTCGAGGGATGACATCGCAGAAGGTGCTTGGGCTAGATCTTCAACAATGTTGTAGTTATGGGTAGCACGAGCATGAGGATTGAAAGTCGATTTTCGAACAACGCCCTTTGGGGGGGGTCGAAGAACTGTGTCAAGGCTCAGTCACTCGAGATGAAGAGGACCGTTGGTAGGTGGAGTCACGGGAGAGGGTTGTACCAATGAAGGAGGTGGGTCATCAACCTTCTCTTTAGAGGGAGAATAATCTTTGGCTCGAGTGGTGAGTGCAATGTCATTCTTCTTTGAATCACCAGTACACATCAATACATAGGATGTAGTAGAAGGGGAGGGTTGGTCATGAATGACCAATTAGGCATGTTGTTGAGACGGGAAGGGTTGGGAAAAAATGGCCGGAGCAGGTGGTTTCAGGACTCTTTGAAGGAACTTAGTGACCTCGGCGCGTCGTGGACAATCCTTCATGTAGTGATCATCACCACAGATAAGACAACGGTATTGAGGTTTGCACTTATGCCTATCGTCAACAGGTGGAGCTTTGGTTTTCTCTGCTTGTAAACTATTTTTGTCCTCCTTATTCTTACCCTTTCCTTTTCTGGATTTGTTTTTACCGGCTGGGGTAGATTGAACTGCATTTACCTCAGAAGTCTTCTCGGTGGGAGGGGTAGGAGACGGAGCATTTTGAACATTAGAAGAAGCAGGTTTGGGGTTGGTGATTGAGGCAGAATGTGGTTGGGCATGGAAAGTGCCAATCACACTGTCGGCTGCATGAGAAGCAGCTGAAGTAGTTGAAGTGGCGGAAGTGGAAGGACAAGGTGCATCAGGTAGTAAGTCATAAAGGGTACCCATTTGTGAGTAAACGAGGTCAAGTTATTGAGCACGACTTATGGCTTGTTCTTCTGTGACAACTCCACCCATGGCGATGTCACGTGCGATGTCGTTCACAAATTATTTTGTGAACCACTCTGCCAACAATTGATCGCGAAGTTCGAGTTTGATGAGACGTCGTCTCCTTCGCCATTCATGAATCTGATCGGATATATGAGTGGCTTTAGACTGTTTGAAAGAACTCAAAATCTTGGTCCCCGTTTTGTAATGGATTGATAACTGGTAGTGGGTGAGGAAGGCCATAGCTAGGGTGTTGAAGTCGGTGAAGAAACCTCATGGTAGTTCTATATACCCCTTCGCAGCAGAACCCATGAGGGTCCTTTGAAAAAGACGTAAATGAATAGAGTCATCCATCAATGAGTTGGATGAGCACCAGAGGTGAAAAGTCATGACGTGATTGTTTGGGTCCTCTCCCGCTTTGCCGTCGAATTTATGGATGTCCGATGGTAGCTTGGATGGTATAGCGGGCCATTGGGGAGAGTGACGAATTGGATCATTTAAAATCCCTTATAGGTTCGAGAGATCCAAAGTGGCCAAGAAGGGTAACTGTCGATTCACATGCGGGTACTGGTGGCTTTGGGGAGGAAGCCCCATCGGCAAACCAATAGGACCATAAGAAGTCTTCCTATAATGTGAAGACCCAGGTAGATTCGGTGGTGGTTATAGAGGAAAGTAGATCATGGGATTGTATCCTTGAACAGGGACGTGAGTTTGAGCATTCGAGCCCCAAATAGGATTGGATGTACCTGGATATGGTTGGCCTATACTAGGAGGTATAAAAGATGCAGCTGGAAGCTGTTTCACCCCAGTCAATTGTGGATTATGTTGTATTAGATGATTCCAATACTGGCCCAAGGATGGAGGTATGTTTTGTCCATAGGGTGGGGTCGGTGGGGGTTGTCCTCCAATCAGGGGTTGTGTTCCAATTGGGGGTAGTGTTCCAATTGGAGGCTATTTTCCAATTGGGAATTGTGTTCCAATAGGAATTTTCCCCACAAGGGCGGGTTGAGTCAAACCTCCTTGGTGAAATTGTCCACCAACAAGAATCTGGTAATTTGGTGTGAACGACGGAATAGTGCCGCTAGGAGTAGTGCTGCCGGTGGAGGACGAGAAAGGTCGTCCTAAAGGGGGTTGAGGAAGTGTCGGAATGAAACTGGGAGGAGTGATCTGGATTTATGTAGGAAAACAATGAAATACAAAAATACACATAAACACAGAGATGCAACGGAAATAAGACTTCATTTCATTAATAACAAATGACTAAAATATGCTTACAGACATAATGAAAATAAACTAGCTAGGGCGCTGGTAACTTATCTATGAGAAGAGATGTGGCGGTTACTAGCCTCTCAACTGTGTTACAATGAAGCTTGAAGGCCTATTATTATTGAGAAACAATGGAAAACCCTAAACATCCAAAGACCTAACCCTAGGAGATGAAATGCCAAGACTATGGGCCCCGTTCGGGTAAGTTGGTACATCAACTTCCCGGGGACGTAACTTTGGCATACGATATCTGTTTGACGCATTCTATACCTCGTTAGAAAGATCTATCCGAGGAATACAACTTTTGGGTAAGAAACATTGATCAACGATCCATGTTGCTACCCATTTTCCCAAAAAACGTCGTTTAAGGCCTCAAAACAGCTGCGGAAACTAAAAAACTGAAAGAAGCAATGGTGGGGGTCCAAGTGGAATAGGTGGGTGGCCACCAATATCCTCCTGGATCATTCCTCCCCCCTTAGGAAGAAATGGTCCCCATTGCGTTGAGTTCCTCCATGAGATGAGGAAACTTCTACTGAACTTGGTCCCTGGTGAGCCATTTTCCTTGGTGAAGGAGTTGGCGTGCTTTGACAACTCGATATAGCGGTATCCTTTGTTTTCGGGTGTGCTTGATCTGTGTATCCATGATCTGATCAGTTCTGGCTTGTTCCATGCAGTCTGGATTTAACTTTGTTGGTGTGAGTTGTTCTCCCATGTCCGATGTGTCTAGTAGAGGTGGAAAGTAGGGCCGAAGGCGGTCCACATTGAACACTGGGTGTAGACCAAGGAATGGTGGAATGTTGAGCTCAAAGGCATTTTCCCCTACGGCCTTGGTGAGGGTGTACAACCCATATCAGAGCGGACGAAGCTTGCGGTGGGGTCCAGCAAGGCGCTCCTTTTGCAAATGCAGCCACACTTTTTCGCCCACTTGGAAGTTGTGTGGCACCCGATGTTGATCATGTCGCTGCTTGTACTTAGCATTGGCTCTATCCAAGATGTCATGAACCTATTGGCGGATGTGTTGAATGTGCTCAATGAAGTTGTTTGCCTTATCCGCCTCAGACTAGACATGAACTAAATCTTCCTGAGTAGCCACAAATGGCATGGCTATGTCAATGGGACATAGTGGCTGGAATCCCAAGCCCACTTGAAAGGGGTTGTGGTTGGTTGAGCTATGGAGAGCCCGGTTGTAGCTGTGCTATACATAGGGGAGGCTCTCATCCCATGTGCGTGGATGCTTTGAATTGTACATGCGTAGAATGTGTACGATCATCTGGTTGACGACCTCTATCTGGCCATCAGTTTGCGGATGGAAAGTTGTGGACTTGGTGAGCTTGGTGTCCAACATCGACCAGAGGCTGGACCAAAATGTACTGAGGAACCTACTGTCCCGATCTGAGATGATATACTGTGGGATCCCAAAGTGTACCCACACTCATTCAAAGAAGAGTTTAGCAGTGGCTTCTGATGTGATATTCTTCTTCCAGGCCATCATAATGGACATCTTCGAGAATCGGTCGACGACCACAAAAACACAGTCATTTCCATGCTTAGTAGAAGGAAGGCCCGACATGTAATCCATAGAGATGAATTCCCAAGGTCGACTGGGGGTAGGAAACAGAGTATAGAGGCCTTGCTTCTTGATGGTTGGTTTGGCAATGGCGCAAGTAGTGCAGGACTTGATGTACTTCCCGACATCTTGTCGAAGGTTCGGCCAATAGAAATACTTTTGTAGTACTTCCATGGTTTTCTCAACCCCAAAATTCCCAGCGACCCGACTGTAGTGCGCCTCCCAAATCATCTTGGCATGCTCACTTGAAGGAACACAGAGGTGTCCCAGGTGACAAAGCAGGGCATCCTAGAGGTGAAAATTGGGAACTTGCTTACCCTCCAAGAGTGTATTGTATGTGTGGCTGAATTCTGGATCACTTGTGTAGAGAAGTGGCTAATTGGAAGTCTCGTTCCCACAAGAGTTGAGCATAGTGGTTAGCACCACGATGGGTGGTCGATTGAGGCAGTCTACAACATTATTGGTGCTGCCTTTTTTGTACTTAATGTTCAAATGAAACTGTTGCAGGTATGTGGACCACTTCTGATGGAGATCATTCTACAACTTCCCTTGTGTCTGTATGAACTGCAGGGGTCTGTGGTTTGTGTGGATGACCGTTTCCTTTCCCAAAATGTAATGCTTCCATTGCCGACAAGCCTGCACAATGGAATACATTTCTTTGTCATAAGTGGGATACTTTAGGACTGTGTCGGAAAGTGTTTCACTGTGATATGCCACTGGATGCCCATGTTGAGTAAGGACTACCCCAATAGCATAGTCAGAGGCATCTGTCTCTATCTCAAATGGTTGTTGCAAGTATGGTAATGTGAGCACTGGTGCAGAGCAGAGGCGATGCTTCAACTCCCCGAATGCCTTCTGTTGAGATTCAGACCAAAAGAATTTTTCTTTAGCTCCTCCCTTGGTGACTTGACTCAAGGGCCAAGTGATATGAGAGAATCCCAACACAAACCTGCAGTAGAAATTGGCAAGACCTAAAAAGATGCGGAGCTCTGTTAGGGTGGTTGGGGCTGGCCAATCCCGAATGACTTGGATCTTTGCTGGATCCACATGCACCCCCCGTTCATCAATAATGTATCCCAGATACTGAACCTGGGTTATGCCAAAAGTGCATTTCTCCAAATTGGC
>ML845915.1:36294-49602 GCA_009831015.1 Picea engelmannii | reverse complement strand
AAATACTAGAATTGCTTGTTTCTTTAGCAAACTCTTCACTCTTGGCCACCACCTTAGATTTCCTTATTTTAAGAGGTCCAACAAATGAATCTTTGGTATCTGAAGATTTACAACTTGATGTTGGACTAAAAACATTAGGGTTGGGTTGGCTATACGAGTAAATACATTTTTCAGGTTTGACAAGAAAATGCCTGGATTCAAGTTTTTTCCTTGTAAATATATAGGTGTACATGCACATTTTCCATATTTTCCTACTGTTCAAGGGGGATGCTATTTTTAGCATGTCTTTTTATAGTATGACTAGTTATAGCATGTCTGTTTTTATCAAGTAGTTATTTATAGTTGGTCTATTTTTTGTAGGTGGTAGTGACATGGCAGTGACAAGGATCGAAGCACACTTCACTTTGAATATTCCTCCTTCCAAGGGAATATTCCCTTCCTAGACAAGTACACACTTCCACTATAGTTTAGTTCAACATGCATGAGTTGCATGCATGACTCAATGTCAACTCTATATTTAGTCACTTCAGTTATGGAGTTTAGTTCAACATGTATGAGTTGCATGCATGATTAATTTAGCATGCATGACATGCATGGGGTAACTTGTGAATGATTAAATCTATTATTAGCTAGTTAACTCCACTTACTACTAGTCTTATTTTTTAAAGTCCTAACTCCAAAATAACCAAATCTATTTATAATTAGAAAACTCCATTTTTGTCTAGTTAAGTTCTTTTACTACTAGTTTAACTTTGGAGTCACATGTGCATGCACAAGGAAGCCCCAAACTATTGCACGCTTCTTCTCTCATGGAGAGTTCTATACATATGTATCACTTTCTCATTGTAAACCAATTCGTTCTATTGAATTCTATAGTTCATTCCATCTTCTTTCTTTTTGGTCTCATGCTTGCAAGTGTTCTTTCTTCTTAGCAACTAGATTATTGTGCTTAGCAATTTAGTTTCTTCCTTGCAACTAGATTCTTATGTAAGAATTTTTACATGGTATCAGAGCTTGTAAGGGGAAAAAATATTTTTCTTACTTGGTATCATAACTTAGGAGGAGCTTGTAAGAAGAAACTAATATTTACTTTGCAAAGCATAGGTTGAGCTAGTAAGGAGAAGTACTAATTTTGTTTGTAGGTGACAAAGGAGAATCACATATTTTATTTACAGGTGACAAAGGATTGAATATCCCATAGAGAATGGATCATTCGATGTCATTGATCATCATACCATTCAATTACCCATTCAATTAGTTTGAATGGAAGCCTAAAATAGAGCTTCTACTAAGAAGCAAAGGACTCTATAAGATTACAATGGGAACTGAATCAAAGCCCACCTCTGCAATTGAGAAAGAAAAGTACTTCAACATGATGGATGAAGCATATGGGTTGTTATGCTTATCAATATCTCTGGATCTACTCTTCCATGTAGAATATACTTCCACACCAAACAAAGTCTAGACCACATTGAAGAGTCTATTCGGGAAACGGGAGGAACTGCGAAGACACATGCTAGAGAATGAGCTCATCTCAATGAGCCCAAACAATTTTGACACCATATAAGACTAATTCAATAAGTAGAAGTTTGAATCTTAGCAATATCTCTTGGGAGTGAAGGACACAACTGCATAGCAACTGACATAGCTAGGATTCTCTTTTGAGGGGGGGTTGTTCCCACTGATTTTTCCCTCTTTACCTCACTTTTGTTTCCATAGTTATTTTTCACATGGATACATATTCTCGGGATGCATCTATTGTACACACCTTAGTTTTGCTTCATGGGAGGTGTTAGTGTACATGCACATTTTCCATATTCTCTTTCTATTTAGAAGGACTACTATTTTTAGCATGGCTATTTATACAAAGTAGCTATTTATAGTAGGTCCATTTTTAGTAGGTGGTAGTGACATGGCAGTGACAAGGATCAAAGCACACTTCACCTTGAATATTCCTCCTTGCAAGGGAATATTCCCCTCCCAGACAAGTGTGCACTTCCACTAGAGTTTAATTCAACATGCATGAGTTGTATGTAGTACTCAGTGTCAGTTCTGTCTTTAGTCACTTCAGTTATGGAGTTTAGAGTTCAACATGCATGAGTTGCATGCATGACATGCATGAGGTAACTTGTGCATCAATAACTCTATTATTAGCTAGTTAAGTCCACTTACTGCTAGTCTTACTTTTGGAATTCTTAATTTATAACTAGACAACTCCATTTTTGGCTAGTTAACTCCACTTACTGCTAGTTTAACTTTGGAGTCACATGTGCATGCACAAGGAATCCTTAACCTTATGCACACTTCTTCTCTCATGGAGAGTTCTATATATATGTATCACTTTCTCATTGTAAACCAATTCATTCTATTGAATTCAATAGTTCATTCTCTCTTCTTGGTTTAAGGTGAAATAATTGCCGCAAATTCACCTCGAGGTTAAGCTCGGAATCTTCATATTTATGGGTTCAAAGTTAAATCTGTAGAAGTTAAGATGAATTGTTCTTCATATGCTTCTGCTAGATTCAAAGAAAGAACCAAAAACCATATAATTTTTTTCCTATTTTTGAATTTAGTCTTCTTGGAGGGTTATTGTCAAAAGTTGAAAAGAGATCAGATGCAAAATAATTGAATTAACAAAGAAGGTGTGGATTTGGTAAGCATGACTTGTGTTCCTTTTATGTCTTTTGTTTGGTGTTTTTGTGGAGCTTTGACACTAATTTTTTAACGTTTGCGAATGCAGGAAAATATTCTCATAAAGGAGATGTTTGACAGACACTATAAATTTTCAATGATTGCAAGTTGTTTATGCAAAACTAAAACATGTATATAAATATAACCATTCTAATTTAATAAATCAAATTTAATCAACAAATGCAAAACTAAAACATGTATATAGATATAACCTCTGTAGTCTAATTCATCACTAGTTATCTGTCTTTTTCGTTGGTAAAACAACTAGTCATATATTGCTAATGTCGTGTATTTACTTTGTCCACAAGTGCTTTCTCTCTATCATTGAAAAATCTTAGCTATTTACACCACTAATATCATGCAATTACTTTTATATGTTTTGTTATTGGTTTTTCTATGGTGTTTGCTTCTCTATCAAGGATTTTCCTAGTCAGGCCTACAATGTGTTTATTTAGTTTATCAAACATGTATATCTACCTATCTATATTCAACATGCTTGGAGAAGATATCCCCCAATTATCAATCCATGAACTAAACACATGTTTTTAAAGTTTGACCATTCCTCCCTTTAATTGTATCTTTTGGCAAATTGGGCATGGTTATTCTTTTGTCTTTTAATCATTACAATAATATTTTGCTAGTTCACTTGCTTATGAAGCGAAAGAAACATAGATAATTATTGTTCGATATGTCCTACCACTTGCATAAAAATAAAATAGAAGCCTATATTTATGTACATATATTCTATCCATTTCTGAGTGTGTGGGCGATTATGAATCGAAAGAAACATAGCTAATTATTTTCTAGTATGTCCTACCACTTGCATAAAAATAAAACAGAATAAAACTATGGCCTAAACTAGAACTTAACTTCTTGATTTGTGTATAAAAGGTAGCCTTTGAAAGTTGTTACCTTTGGAAGTTTTCTAAGTAGGATTCAAAATTGGATGTTGTTATTGTGCAATGTTTTTCTATGTTTTTTTGCCTTTTCGCAAGCAAATTACAAGCTCACAAAAAGAAAAGGCCAAAGAAAATGAAGAAACTGAACCGTCAAATGCTAAATTTCTAGAATTTTGAGAATAATTCTATTCGACTAGAAAAAACATGTGAAGATCAAGCATAAAGGAATTTTGAGAATAATTCTACTAGGCTAGAAAAAAACTTGTGAAAAAACTATGGAGATCAAGCGTAAAGGAGTTCTAGAATATGACATAACTTACTTTCATGAATGAAAATGCAGGTTCTTATATGAAGAATACCTTCTTTTCTTCTGGGATAGAACAACAGAATCAAAATGCAGATGAAAATTTCAGCTTATAGTAGCTCCTCCTTGGTATCCACAAGAGTTATATTTCCATGCCAAATGTAGCAATCTCGACCATCTCCAATGTGCACAATACATTATGTAACTAAATATCATTTGCTATCAATGTAATTATATTAATTTACTACCGTGATGAATTACAATGAATTTTGTGGTCTTGAATTTGCTGAAACGAACATATGTCATTTCTATGAATAGGTACTTCCAACCTCAAATCTCGTCATAGGGAGAAAATGTTGCTAGCAAAAAACTACATGGTACTATATTGAAAATACTACATTGCAAAATAATTTACATGTTCAAAATAATTTATTTCCAATAATAATGTGGTATTTTCTTAAAAATAATTTATAATTTAAAAATCTAAATTTAAAAAATAAATAATTAATAATAAATTTAAAATTAAAATATGTTTAAATAAATATTTATGTAATTAATTCATTACACATTATTAATTTTTTTTTAATTTAATAATATAAAATTAATACATTACACCTAATCAAAATGATTACAAACTTAACAATATAAAATTTTAATAATTTTTTTTGGACAAAAGAAATAAAATAAGATTTTTTTTAATTTAAAATGTAATACACTATCACAAATTTTAATGGTTTCATACTTATTTTGTATAAGCAGTTTTGTTGTTAATCTTATTTGTTAATTTTGATTTTAACTTAATTTAATAAAAATATTATCTTTAATATGAAAACAAAAAATTATAAGTTAAATTTAAAAAATTAAAATTAAGAAAAAAATAGCACTGGTGAGTGGGGAGGATAAAATCATTCCTCCCAACCAACCAAGCTAAACCCAATTGACATTAATAATTGTTATATGGGCAACATTTACTTCAACTAAACCCAATTGACATTAATAATTGTTATATGGGCAACATTTACTTCATGATATGCCCGTGTCAAAAAGAAAAATAATGTATAGTTTCAAAAATAAAAACAATGTATGTATGTATGTATTTCAATTGGGTTTAGCTCAAGTGGTTGAGAGGAATGATTGTTATCCTCCCCACTTCAGTTGAATTTCTGTAAATGACATGTGGAGCTCATAAGGAGTATATTATTTTAATGGCTTCGGGCCTTGTCGTTGGTACCATCCTCAAAATGAGGGGAAGTAATAGGAGGTGGTCGGGAGGAATGATTGTTATCCTCCCCACCTAGGTTCAATTCCCACAAATGAAATGTTGAACTCATAACGAGTATATTGTTGTAATGGGTTCTATTCTTTCTCGTTGGGAACTAGTATCCCTAAAGTTTGCACTAAATTGTCATAGGACAAAGCTAGGGCACCTCAGTGATTGCATTAGTTGTTTTGGTTTGAATTATGAATCAAGTGGTTGGATGCGTTGAAGATCTGGTAAAGCTCATCAACTAAAATCACATGATCAACAACATTAACTCATTAAGTAAGGGGCATTCACTCTCATAGCTAGATATTTAATGGACAATAAAAAGGAAGAATAAGAAACAAATATGAATATACAAGTCAAAAGTCTGCTAAACTCATATATTCACCAGGAGGATTTTCAAATTCAAAATGATATTTCAAATCTGAATCAAGTACTTGAATACAACTAAGAAGAAATAGGTAATTAACAACAAAATCTTTGATATAATCATAGCTGAAACTGTGTATAAATTAATGCATTGCAGAAATCCCCAATCCCCATTGTAATCAAGATAGGATAGGATAGAAAAATGAAGTTACATAAGGGCACAATCTAACCATTAGAGTGTTTGAATCCCTGAGCATGAAATGCTGCATAAAATTAAGCTATTTCACTACAGTGCTCAGACCTCACATCTTCTCACTCGAATCCCTATGCTTCCTTCTAAGAGGAATATCCCCATTTTACATTCAAAATGATAGTTTAAATAGCAGAGTACAGTAAACAGATTGTTGCTATCTCTTAGGAAACAATCATAAAAATAAAAACAATCTATAATCTTTTTGCAAGAAATCTGGGACAGTTGAAGTCGAATTCCTTCAAATTATGTGTTCTGGAGTCATCTTGATAGTGGCTCTGCCACCTATAAACTTTGGTTTCCATCTAATCACCAATCACCCTCACAATATATAAATGCTTGGTGAAATGTCAATTGTGTTCTCGAATGCATAAAACGATGCTTTGGAATGTTGAATATTGCCTTCAAATCTGGGATGTGTAGCTGATTGTTTGAATACTCTGCCCCCTGAAAGATGCCTTTAGATTTGATTCTTGATTCTTTCACTTTGCCTCTAAATACTCAATTTGATTCTTTGAATGCTCATAACCTTTGTTGCATATTATAAATAATAGCCAAGTTCTCCCATCGCATCTACATGGCCACTTCTGTAAATAAATGAGCATCAAAACACTTTTTGCAGTGCCATGACATCATGATCATCACAGAAACAGATCATGTAGGTTTGAGGTGTGTTTCTCACATTAAACATGGACTTTATTTGCAGCACCCATGCTCGTGTCTTGGCTTGAACATTTAATTGCATCCAATCCCAGGCTAGACTAAGTTTGAATTGAATGTGAACAAATTGAAGGCAGTACAAAGCATGTAGATATTGTTCCACTGTTAAATTTTATGCACTTGTATGCATCGAGTGGGTTGGAAAGGAGAGTAGTTACTCAAGTTTTGACCAACAGGTCTCAATAAAATTTAAGAAGCCTGCAAAACTGTAAATTACATAGCTCGTTCAAATTTTGCAAAGCCCAAAATTGTAAATGGAAATTTAATCTTCAATTATAAAGACTAAATGAAAAGTTAGAAAACATATCACATTTGCTTAACCCAAAATCACCAGAAAATAAATAAGGCTCCCTCAGAAGATTCAACTTCATCTCTTCCTGCTATGTCTTCTTTCCTTTACAATTCTCTCTAGTGCTCTCATGCGTTGATGATGGTGGCCCTTTCTCAGTTTTTGTGATAGATCCAACAAGAATGTGAGCACCTTTGGTGGAATAGGTATCTAAGGAATAGCCAATGCTCTCTTAACACATGGAATCTTGATTACTTCTAAGCCCTCTGGCATATTTAGTTCTATAGTTGCCAAAAATCTTAATGCTGTCAACGCGGGAAGAAGGTAAAGATTGTTCAGAATAATCAAATCTCGGGACCAAAACACACCACCTTCTTTAAAGGATGGAACATTGGCTGCCATGTTTGTAGGAAATGTGCTCTCAACAACTTTCTTCCTCTAGGAACCAGTTTTAAATTCTGCAAGATATCGATGATAATCGCCCTTCATCTTATCTTAATATAGAATACCCTAGACTTCACCAGATTTCGATGAAGGGATAAGATGTGTGTCCAGAAGCTGTAGAAAACCATCACAAATATTACTAAGCTTAGATTCAACATTGTCTCTGTATTCTATTATCATCATGTTCTTCATTTCTCCTACTCTCTTCCTATTGTTCTATGGAGGAAAATATCCTTCATGAAACCCTGCGAACTCTAATTGCTTCTTGTAAACCACTAACAACAGATTCTTTTCCTCAACAATAATTTCCTTCGCATCTACTGTCTTGGCAACTTTCTCCATGACAAGAGGCCAACGACAGATAGAACTTTATTGTGCATGAGAATTTCATATCCTGGCTCGAGCTTGGTCTTTACGCTAGTATAAAACCCTGTGCGATGAGCGGTTTAGACTGTGATATTATTGATGTTCTTCTTTGGGAACTTTTGATGCTTAAATTTGGCGTTTATTGTAAGCCTTCCTCCTCAACATTTGGAACTCTGCTGGCGATCTTGACACCTCAATTCGTCACTTGGAAGCCCGCTTGCCCTCGGTGTTTTTAAATTTTAATTTGTACACTGACAATAATCCCACGCGCGTTGGAAGGCAAGGTCTTTCTTTATTTATATACTGTAATGTGTTGTTAAATATTGGACAGATTGTGCACAGTTCTTGCCCCTTGTGAGCTCTATCGGATTGCTTTGGTGCTTGGGGGTTCAATGAATGAATGAAACCCATATATTTTCCAAAATCACATAAGAAAACAGTTTATAACAAAAGCCTTTTAAACAAAAATAAATGACATGGAATGACACATACGAATAATAAGTTTTCTCATATACTGCCCTCACCCCCACCCTCATATGAGAGTGGGGGTGGGGGTGGGGGGAGTATATGAGAAAACTTAAATAAGTTTTCTCATATACTCCCCCCACCCCCATCCTCACCCTCACCCTCATATAACAGTTTATAACCAAAACTTTTTAAACAAAAATAATAGGAAAAGAGTTTATAACCAAAGCTTTTTAAACAAAAATAAATGACATGGAATGACATGTACGAAAACAATTTATAACCAAAGCCTTTTAAACAAAAATAAATAACATGGAATGACAAAATCACATAAGAAAACAGTTTATAACCAAAGCCTTTTAAACAAAAATAATACGAAAACAGTTTATAACCAAAGCTTTTTAAACAAAAATAAATGACATGGAATGACACATACGAAAACAGTTTATAACCAAAGCCTTTTAAACAAAAATAAATGACATTGAATGACACATACGAAAACAGTTTATAACCAAAGCCTTTTAAACAAAAATAATACGAAAACAGTTCATAACCAAAGCTTTTTAAACAAAAATAAATGACATGGAATGACACATACAAAAACAGTTTATAACCAAATCCTTTTAAACAAAAATAAATGACATGGAGTGGTGCAAAACCACATATGAAAACAGTTTATAACCAAAACCTTTTAAACAAAAATAAATGACATAGAGTGGTGGCAAAACCACATACGAAAATAGTTGATAACCAAAGCTTTTTAAACAAAAATAAATGACATGGAGTGGTGGGCTCAATGAATGAAACCCATACATTTTGCAAAACCACATACGAAAATAGTTTATAACCAAAGCCTTTTAAACAAAAATAAATAGAAAACATTATCTTCAACTATATGAAATAATTTTAAAATAATATAATTTTATATTTATTTTCACTATTTAATATTTGGCTTGGTTTTAGTGTGGCAAGAGAAACTTGGCTTTTTGGAAAATAATTGTAGAGACCCAAGAATTTATAACAAAAACAAATTGTGAGACTTTATCGAATGATAATTGAGGCTTCAAGAGATTTTGACAAAAATTTATGCAAGAATTCAGAGGCTTTGACAGAATTAAGTTTAAGAGCCAATAACTGGAGGTTTTTAAAGACAAACTTCATGCAACAAACCTATTGAGAGACATGTTGATTTGACTACCGAAACCATTGTTTTTCTGAAGCGAATAAACTCTGTTCTCATAATAACAAGGAAATCATTGATAAATATAGACCATGATGAGGGGATTAGAGTTGGAAAAGGGTTGAGTTTTAGGCTAGAATGTCTAGCTACTAACATTGGCTCCATCTGGGGAGGATGTCTTCCCTGACATCAAGAATTGCAGACCATGTGCCTTCTATTATTTCTACCTTTTCTGCAACCCTGCTTTACTCAATTGAAAAAAATCATGTTGAAAACTGTAACATGCCCTGCTCATCAAGCAAGTCACATACTACAAACCAGATCATGAACTAGAACAAGAAACTATTCTGCAAACTAAAAATAAAAAATTCTACACCAGTGCATGGTTTCCATTGGGATATGGAGTCATTATTTGTTTACTCTATTCCACACCAAATGCTGAGAAAATAAGCTTATTTATGTACATGTCTTACTCTTAACCAGTTGGATCTTTCCTCGGGAGTAACCAAACTTTCAATGTAGCCAAGTTAACATTTTTCTGACAAAATGATCTTCTTGTTTGTAAATAAGTGAGGAAATGTGAAAAGCATGTAATTTTTGCAACATAAATCTAATGTGCAGCTTATACTTACTGCTGCAATTTGATTGCATGTCGAATGTTGCAATATTTGGGACTCCTTGAAGAAACGAATCCATCCAAAAAGCCATTGGATCATGAAGAGCATGACATAACTCTACTTGATTCAAAAGATAAGGTTGTTCATGTGTGAGATCAATTGCATTAATTGAACTTCGTTTCTCTTGGCCCCCTTGAAACAACCCATGAATATCACATGTTTCATAACAACCAGGGACAACTAAAAATTCTTGAAACTGTTGATTAACTTCTTGGGAAGAAAACTTTTTAGCAACATCCAAAACATCAAGATAATCATGAGAATTAGAAAGGAGAAAAATACTTTCATTAATTCCAAGAGCAGAAACAACGTGCTCAACTAGATCTTCATTTTGATCAACATGTAAGGAGAAAGGAATTGTTTCTTTATGAATTTCATCAGAACTATTATCATTTTCAAATCCTTTCTCTTTCTCACTACTTGAAGAATAAACTGCTACACACTAAAAATATGACTTAAATTCTTTGCAACAGTGTTCAAAAAGAAATCCATAGGGGAAGTATTTCTTATAATGACTATGAAATGCATAATGAAATTTATTCAACGAAGAAATGCTCGAAGGGAGTAAATATCTACACCATTCTTCGACATTTCCTTCCAGGGAATACTTGAATATCTTAATCAAAACATCCTCATGAATAATTCCTAGTTGATGCATACATTCATGAAAATCCAATATTCTTTGCAACAGTGTTTAAAAAGAAAGTCACAGGGGAAGTATTTCTTATAATGACTATGAAATGCATAATGAAATTTATTCAACGAAGAAATGCTGGAAGGGGGTAAATATCTACACCATTATTCGACATTTCCTTCTAGGGAATACTTGAACATCTTAATCAAAACATCCTCATGAATAATGCCCAGTTGATGCATACATTCATGAAAATCCAATATATGCTCAGCAAGAACTTCTCAATCTTCTCCTCTAAACCTTGGAAGATATCTTTCCCAGTCGTCTTTCAGGCATAGGATTTAGAAATCTTGGTAGAGAAATAAAAAACTGCATATCTTCGAGCCAGAATGGCTTCCATTGGTTTTGAAATTCTGTATTAGTGGAGTCGCCTGAGGATTCTTCAACCATGGAATCATCAGGTGAATGATTGTAGTCACTTATGCTAAACTCATATATTCACCAAGAAGATTTTCAAATTCAAAATGATATTTCAAATATGAAAAAAGTACTTGAATACAACTAACAAGAGATAGGTAATTAACAACAAAATCTTTGCTATAATCGTAGTAGAAACTGTGCATAAATTAATGCATTGTAGAAATCCCCATTGTATTCTATTCAGGATATGATAGAAAAATGAAGTTACATAAGGGCACAATCTAACCATTAGAGTGTTTGAATCCTTGAGCATGAGATGTTGCATAAAATTAAGCTCTTTCACTACAATGCTCATACCTCACTTCTTCTCACTAGAATCCCTCTACTTCCTTCTAAGAGGAAGATCCCCATTTTACATTCATAATGATAATTTAAATAGCAAAGTACAATAAACAGACTGTTGCTCTCTCTTAGGAAACAATCATAAAAATAAAAACAATCTATAATCTTTTTGCAAGAAATTTGGGGCAGCTGAAGTCGAATGCCTTCAAATTCCGTGTTCTCGAGTTATCTTTAAAGCTGCTCTTCCACCTATAAACTTTGATGGCCATCTCATCAGCAATCACCCTCAAAATCTGTAACTTCTTGGTGAAATGTCAATTGTGTTCTTGAATGCATCAAATGTTGCCTTGGAATGTTGAATATTTCCTTAAAATTTGGGATGTGTAGCTGATTGTCTGAATACTCTGCCACCTGACAGATGCCTTTAGATTTGATTCTTGATTCTTTGCCTCTAAATACTCAATTTGATCCTTTGAATGCTCATAACCTTTATTGCATATTATGAATAATATCCAAGTTCTCCCATCGCATCTACATGGCCACCTGTGTAAATAAATGAGCATCAAAACTATTTTTGCAGCGCCCTGACACCATGATCATCATAGAAGCAGATCCGGTAGGTTTGAGGCATGTTTCTCACATAAAACATGGACTTTATTTGCAGCACCCATGCTCGTATATTGGCTTGAACATTTAATTACCTCCAATCCCAGGCTAGACTAAGTTTGAATTGAATGTTAACAAAATGAAGGAAGTGCAAAGCATGTAGAGATTGTTCCACTCTCAAATTTTATGCACTTGTATGCATCGAGTGGGTTGGAAGGGAGAGTAGTGCCTCAAGTTTTGACCAACAGGCCTCAATAAAATTTAATAATCCTGCATGACTGTCAGTTACATAACTTGTTCAAATTTTGCAAAGGCCAAAATAGTAAATGGAAATTTAATCTTGGATTATAAAGACTACATGAAAAGTTAGAAAAAAGATCACATTTGCTTAACCCAAAATCACCAGAAAATAAATAAGTCTCCCTCAGAAGATTCAACTTCATCTCTTCCTGCTATGTCTTCTTGCCTTTATAGTTATCTCTAGTGCTCTCATGCGTTGATGATGGTGGCCCTTTCTCTGTTGTTGTGATAGATCCAACAAGAATGTGAGCGCCTTTGGTGGCAATGGTATCTAAGGAATAACCAATGCTCTCTTAACACCTGGAATCTTGATTACTTCTAAGCCCTCTGGCATATTTAGTTCTACAGTTGCCAAAAAGCTTAATGTTGTCAATGCGGGAAGAAGGTAAACATTGTTCAGAATACTCAAATCTCGAGACCAAAACACACCACCTTCTAAGGATGGAACATTGGCTGCCATGTTTCTAGACAATGTGCTCTCAATACTTTCTTCCTCTCAGCACTAGTTTTAAATTCTGCAAGATATCGATGTTAATCACCCTTCATCTTAAGATAGAATACCCTGGACTTCACCAGATGTCGATGAAGGGATAAGATGTGTGCCCAGAAGGCGTAGAATGCCATCACAAATATTACTATGCATTCTATTATCATCATGTTCTTCATTTCTCCTACTCTCTTCCTATTGTTCCATGGAGGAAAATATCCTTCACGAAACTCCGCGAGCTCCAATTGCTTCTTGTAAAACACTAACAATATATTCCTTTCCTCAACAAAAATTTCCTTCGCATCTACTGTCTTGGCAACTTTCTCCATGAAAAGAGGCCAACGGTAGATAGAACTCTATTTTGCATGAGAATGTCATATCCAGGCTCGAGCTTGGTATTTACGTTAGTATAAAATTCTGTGCGCTGAGCGGTTTTGACTGTGATCTTATAAATGTTCTTCTTTGGGCACTTTTGCTACTTAAATTTGGTTTTCACTGTAAGCCTTCCTCCTCGACATTTGGCACTCTGTTGGTGATCTCGACACCTCAATTCGTCACTTGGAAGCCTGCTTTCCCTCAACGTTTTTAAATTTTATTTTTT
>ML845915.1:0-36194 GCA_009831015.1 Picea engelmannii | reverse complement strand
AAAAAATTTAACCTATGTCCTTTGAAGTTCCTTAGAAGTCAAATATAAAACAAAATTGCTAACCCAAAACTCCCCTCATGGGTAATATATTTCTACAAGATAAAGAGGAGGTCTCGATACCTTTTCTTAAACCATTTTTGTTTCAATCATTTTTCCTAGTCGGGTTTGTAGTCCTCTGTGAGAAAATGTGCATACATTTGCTTATCTACCGGTTGGTTCTTGAACCATCTGTCTCCATCCTAAGGTAACTTTGTCATTGCTACAATTGAATCCTCTATCACTTGAAACTCGATATCCCAAACACACACTCTCTCTTCGTGGAAGCTCTGCATGAATGCCAGTGTTACCTTGTTATTGTACCCATAGAATTTTAGGAAGAAGGGAAACCACCTCACACTTTCTATCTTTCTTTTGCATTTAGGGTAAGCTTCCAACAACTTCATACCCTCGGGCTCGAATCGAACTAGATTCCTCATGATTCAATGCTCACCCTCTCTATGGAAGAGTATGAAATATGTTGTTTAACACCTTGGTTGTACCATTAGACGGGAATGGGTATGTGAGGTTGAAAGGGAGGTCAAGTTTTGGGGTCTTATCAAAATTATGGAAGGAAATGATACCATAAATGGTTTACAAGAATCGTGATTATGACAACGTCCTGATCCGATTAAAAAATAATCGAAGGTCAAATCTCTAAGTGTGTGAAATGATTAATCTATATGCAACGGTTCATGCCAAAATCGGACGGTTTACACAATTGGCTATGGACTTCAGCACGATTGTGAGGATATAAGGGTAAAAATTCATATCAACGGTAGTGGTTAGGTATTCCAGAATTTCAATGGTTCAAAGACTTTTTCCCAATCATCACAATTTTTCATCATTTTGAATAAACGAAAAGAAAAAGAAATTTTCTACGACCTTTGTTACCTAATCTTTCTGAATATACTACAGGAACAACTAAGTCTAATAGTGTACATGGCCTTGTAGAAAAAACTATTGATATTGCTTTTGGATACAAAGGGAGATATTTGCATGGTTCTTTGGGTTGTTAGTTGCAATGGAAGACCCACTACAAAAATTGCAGAAGTTTGTTACATGAAGATTTTGTAGTGGTCATTATGTAGGGTTCAGACTGCTTGGTTTCTTTGTTGCAGAAACATAACTTGTTTTATTCCATAAATCACCTGTGGACCAAACTGAATCAAGAAATCTGAAAAATTGGACTTGCCCAAAAAGAATTTGTATGTTGTTGTAGAATGTTGAAATTATGCATCCTCTTTCTCATTGTACGATCATATTCACATGAATGTATTTTATGAAGTTGAATGCAAAAAGGACCCATTTGATTACCGACAATTGATGGATGTCGTTAACCAATGCAAGGTTTCCCACCAATAATGCTAATGAAAACCAAGGTACTCTTATGCAACCTAACAGGTGTGAATTAATGAATCCCCTCTATTGTCAGCAAGTAAGCTCGTTATTAAGGCATACAAGCTTCAAGGCATCACTAAATATTTGATCTTGGACCCGGATGATGAGTTGAAGTCGATGGGCCAAGATTTTTGGAAGGAAGGCATTAGAGAATCTTCCATTAATCTAACACGAGCATAAAAAATTCTTTTATTAAAAAATAGAATACAATACTTTTAATAGAGACCCCACCAACCAGAAACTAGTTTTCAAGTGAGGTCATAGCTCTATTTCGCCAAAAAGCCTAGTTTTCACAACATGGCCTTGCTTTTCTCTTTTCTTTTTATTTTTTATTTTATCATTTTTCAGTAATTAAAAGAAAAGTAAGATCGTGAAGAAGAAGCACAGGGAGGATCCCCCCTGCTTACCACTTCCAGCTCAGTTTGTTCCATAAAACTCTTGATAAAATCCTCCTTGTACTTAGGCTTCTGATATAGTTTGAGTCTATGCCCATTAACCGGGAAGGAAAATTTTCCATCATCAATTGTTCTGACCCTGACAGTTACATTATCATAAGCAACCTAAACTTTGTAGGGACCAAGCCAATGTGTGTTGAATTTCCCTTTGAAAATTTTGAACTTTGAATAAAAAAGGAGTGCCCAACCCCCCTCCTTGAACTACTTCTTTCTAATAACCTTGTCATGCCATATTTCCCTTTGTTGATGGATGATATCAGTATGTTGAAAATATTCCTATCTCGTTTCATCTAGCTCGTTCAATTGTACAATCATCTATTTTTGTGCCTCTTTCAAGTCCATGCCCAAATTTGCTGCCATATTGAAAGTTTTGAATTAAAACTCTATTGGAATAAGGACATGTTTTCCATAGACCAGCTTGTATGGAGAGAAGCCAGTAGTACTCCTTCATGTCATTCTATATGCCCATAAGGCCTCTGAAAGCCTATCTGGCCAATCCTTTTTATGCACATGCACTATCTTTGTCAAAATGTCTTTGGGACTTTATTTGTTGATTCCACCTGCCCATTGTCTTGTGGATGATATGGACTGGACTTCCTGTGGGTGATTTGATATATTTGGGTGATTGCTTGCATTAACTTAAATGTAAACAGATGAGACATAAATAAATCGTTTATTCGATTCCAATTTATCAAAAGAATCGTTCTCTTTACAAAATTCCTTGAGGAAGTTTGGACCAAAGTCAAAATTAGATGTCCTCGATGAAAGCCACACAAAAGGACTTCTGACAGAAAGAAAAAACTGAACTTTAAAAGCTGGATCAGCTTGCCACAGATTGTTGCCCACTCGACTCTGCACAATAGCCTTTATCAGTCATGAAATTTAATTCACAAACAGACAAGTCTACACAGACTATCAAAGATAGATCAACACCTCTGAAAAACAAGTGTATGAATGATGTAATTCAGCCCTGAATCTTGTTGTCTACAATAGGACCCTGCTATCATAAAAGAGAATTGGGCTTTCAATGAATTAAAGAATGAATGAAAACTGAAGTATCTCAATAAAACTCAAAGAGCAGACCTTAGTATGCTTCTCCTTCTATTCTCCTCTTGTTCCTCCTTTTCCTTTTGTCTTTAAGAAATTAGAATTAGTTGAAGTAGTTGAACTACTTCTTTAATTAAGTTAACTAAAACTCAACCAACTTTTAGTTAAGGGGGAAAAGTAATAAAATCATAATAAGGGTTTTTAATAAATAATAACTAGTAGGTGGGACCCCTTGTGACTCCCTTTAGTTCTTTAACAAACATAACACAACTACTTAATCAAACAAACACATCCCTCCTTGTGGCTCCCATTATCACTTCTCATAATTTGATAATTTATATCAATGATAATTGAAATCATATCCAAAAAATATATTACCCATATATCCAAAAAATAGTGTGTTGTCCAAAATTTCAGAAGTCGATTGTTCTCAACAATGAATAAATAAAAACACTTAAAAACCATATTTTCCACTCTGGGAGGCAATCTTTCCCTTGTTACTGTTGTCACCCTTTGATCTCTCTGAATTTGCCTTAGGTTGTGTGGAGCCTTTAGGCCTAATCTCGTTGATCACATGAGAGCAATCATTTGAGGGTGATGAGGGGGCAACAATGGATTTTCCTTTGTTAGGGGCATGGTGGGCCTTGGTCTTTAACCTTTTTCTTGCATGCGAAGATTGTACTGGTGAGTGGACAGGGGCAGCTTGGACAATTTGATTAACAGGTGGAGGAGAAGGTAGAGACAAGTTAGGCCAGCCACGATGTTGGGAGACTGTTGGGTGAACAATCTCCTGCCATTCGTCGTTTTCAGGGACTTCCGGTTGTAGTGAGACATGAGGGGGAACTATGATACCAGGGGCATGTGGAGTTTGGAAGGGAGGCCTTTTTGGCCTAGGTTGGACCACTCCTTGCCCAATCCAGTTAAAAAATCCAACTTGAAATAGCTGGCCCAACTCTTGCGAGTCTGCATCAAAATGTATAGAGAACCTTGGCCTTCTAGAGCCCCTGTTCCAATTTCCTCTTCCTCTGTTACCCCGGCCATGGCTACCTCTACTGAAAAAGCTCATTCATGTATGCATTATCGATTAGCAAATAGTTTCTTCAACAACCATACATGACATCTCTTTTAAATATGAAACAAAGTTTGGCTCAACAACACATCAGACTCATGCAATCCAATCCATACAAATTGTTTAATACTTGACAATGAGCGGGGGGTGAATAAGGGTTCTGGGATATGTGAGGGATTGTATTAAGCGAAAAGTATTAAATGAGGGGGAATAGATCATGATTACAGCTCAACAAATCATCAAACAATCAATTGTATCGTAAATCAAAAGAATATATCAATGTAATTCATCCTTGTGCGATCATTTAACAGTCATAATACATAATTTATCTTAACTATAATTAAATTTTAAGAACATGGAGTGGATAGTGAATATGGGAAGGCGAGGGGACTTGTAATGTGTGAAAAGTGAAAGAATGGTAGGGAAAAGAATGAACATTGTTCATAAAACCAATTAAGTGATCCATAAAAACAATTATGTATTCAATACAAGTATACCAATACAAATTAACAATTGTTGTGTGTCAAGACTGTTCACTGTCCCACATCCAATTTCTTCAAAATTCTCAATTAACACATCCTATAATCATACTCAGAATCACTATGCCTTTCAACAGTCCTGTCAAGAGAATAGTTGTTTTTTTTTCATTTCTTTTCTTTTCATTTAAACAAAATCAAAAGGAACACACAATCACATTGCTCTATCGCTATCCATCATATATAACTATAAAATATCAATCACTATCCATAATTCACAATTGCCCAGGTAAACATATACACGAGTCTTTTTTCCCAAATTGAACATACTTTTAAAAACTTGCTCAATTTCACGCCTTTTCATTATATCAACCAATAAAATGTTGCAATGAAACCATAATACAAAACCCAAGTTTCATCATTGGTGGTGCAATTTAAATCAAACATGCACGATACCTCCATAATCCATACACAGTGAACAATGAAATCACAGTCGTCAATTTCCAAAAATTGCCATGATCCTGATCGAGACTAGTGAAACACACAACAATCACCAATTCACAATTGACACCAAGTTGTAGGAACACAACGATCCAACGCATAAGGAAAAGAGGCAACCCTCTGACTGTACATTACCATTGACTCCCAATAAACCAATTTAATCAAAAAACGAGCTAGGTTCTCGACGCAACTATCATAACAAAAGGAGGCAACCCCTTGACTGTATACCAATTATCATCCCCAATTACAACTTTCCAACAACTCAATCAAACAGAGACAAGAGGATACTCAAAGAAACTTTCATAACCACTCAACCTATCTATGATAGTCAACAAGATACTCGACAAGAGTGCAAACAGTTGGGGTTATCAAAATCGAGCTCTGTAACAATGAACACAAGAAGTAATCAAGAGTTTGCTCTGTCATCAAAGAACAGAGAGACTAGAGGTCAAACATATCAACAATAGGCAGAGACCCTTCGAAACAAGCATGGTAGAACCACGGGGATTTTTATAACTCTCGGTTTGTGTAATAGTGTAATAGTTCAACACCGAGTAGATTAGGCAACGATGCAGAGGAGCAATAATTGCCCACTAGACAATAACAATTACCAAGAACACACAGTGGCATAACCCTCACGCCTTTATCAAGATCCGAACCAATTTATAACAATGCTAGTGGGAATGAAAACCCAAGTGATCCAGAATTGGATCCAGGAGCTTGATGGGGCTCAGAAAGGCCTAAAAATCAAATTTCTCATAATGGATTCAAAACAGACGTGTGCGTAAGCCTCAATGTTACAAACACAACACAACTTGAACGGGATAAAACAGACATTGTATACTCCAGATATCATGATTTGTTCATTTGGCCAAACAGGCAAAAAAAAAAAGATGTTGAATGTGTAGTCTGTACAGTCCGTACAATGCCACGTGGCAGGTGATTGTACAGGTCATACAACCATATAACTGACGTGGTAGGGTACATGGTAGAGTACGTGGTGCTACCATGGACAGAGGTTGACTGGGAAGTTGATGTGACATGTGGACCTATTAGGGAGTGACACATGTCACCACTGCAAGGGTGACATGTGGCACATCTATACTGATGACATGTCAGGTATAGTAGTCGGTGATAGGGCAGAGAGCTGGACCAATGAGCACTTGACACATGGCATCAAAATTAGGCAAATGAGAAGGTGTCATGTGGCCTAAACATGGGCTTCCACGTGGCACCCATTTTTTAGTTGATGTGTTGCAAAAATTTTGGACTGCACAAGATTTGATCACATGACCTCCCATCGGGCCAAAGGACTTGGCAAGGTCGGGCTAGCCAGCCTGCCCTCGCATTAGGTCTTAACCTATATCAGCGCGGCTTGTATTTATGTTGGCATGGTGGTTCGAATGGACGGATTAAGGGCTGGGACTAGCCCTAGCCCTCAACGCAAATATATCACCAGACCATATTCCATATGACCTTACCTCTGTTGTGGCGCACGCTCATACCTTTGCCCTCGGTTCCGATACCTATACCATATGACTTGATCTCATCATATCTGGCACGCGGTGGTTAAGGGGTTAGCCTCGGTCGGTCGGGCTAGCCCGCCGACGAGGGGCTTAACTGTGGGCTATTACATCGGGGGATACAACTAACAATCAACGCGTGGAGTGTGAAGCACTTGGCCACGTGGCCTTGCACCATAAGACTAGGGTTGAGTTAGCAGAGGACTAGTGCGCCTGAATAGCCAGGGTCACATGGTGACCCTCCATACGACCAAAGGCCAGCAAGTAAGAGGTTGCGCCCTGATTTATGCAAATAGTGGGTTTAATACTTTATTATAGTGATTTTCAATGATTTTTGGAGTAGTTTTGGAGAATTTTGGCCATTATTGGGGAATATTGGGCTCTTTTTGAGGCTAGATCTTGGGGGGAAGTTGGGAGATGGTTACCAAATTCAAATCTGTATAAACCAGGGGTTCTTGAAGCCAAGGAGGTGGTTCAGAGCAGGTTTATGTTGAAGATTTTCCAATCCAAAAACATTTTTATGCAAGGAAGTTGTTGAGGAGAGCACCTTTGTGGGCCATTTCTGGGAGCTCCAGTCATCCGATTTTAGTGTCGTCAGTTTTGTTGGTTTCTAGAGATCTGGTAGAACAAGACCAGATCAGTTTGTAACCTTTTTGGCACTTTTGTGATGTACTTTTAAAGATTTGAACAGAAATAAGAAAGCCTCACCCATTGAGAAAAAGGCTCGAAGACGTAGGCGAGATTGTCGAACTTTGTTATCACATTGGTGTTTATGGTTTGTTGATCCTCATGCTTTATTTAAGATCTATGTATGTTTATATGGTTGTTATGTTTCCTCATTACTTCTTCCTCTTGAATTAGTTTCCTAAATGGTAATTTATCGCATGCATAATAACTCAACCATTATCGTTTAAAATATCTTTTCGGATCAAGTGGTATCAAAGCAGGTTGACGGTTGGTTTTTGAGTTTGCATGATTACCAGGGAAAAGTTGAATCATGGTGAAGGTGAGCTTGTCAAAGAGAATCTTGATATTGGATCGAGAAAGAGAACTTCTCAAAGTGAGAAGATGGCATCGAAAGAGGGACTTTCTCATGAGGAGAAAGAGTTTCGAAAGAATTTCTTTGCCATGTCGAAGATGGTGAAGGTTCTTTATGATGATTACTTGGAGTGAAAGAGACCGATTCTAGGTGAATATTCAAAGGTCAAAAGTGAATAAGGAGAGGATCCTCCTCAAACTCCTCCTTCTTCTCCATCAACTCCTTCTTCTTCAAGTTCAAGTTCCAAATCCATCGCAAGAAAACATTCCCATAAACATAAAAATGAAATGCCTTTACTTAAGCTTGAAGTGAAATTTGAATTACCCATATATGATGGTGAAGTTAATGCAGAGAAACTTGATAATTGGGTCAAACAAATGGAGTTTTATTGTAGTGTGCAACAAATCAAAGATGAGGCCACTAAGATCAAGTTGGCATCACTTAGACTTGCAGGCACAACACTCAACTAGTGGCAAAGCAAGTTGCAAAATGGCACGCAACAAGTGGGTAATGTATTTCCATCATGGCGAGTTTTTGTTTCTACACTTAGAAAGCAATTTATCCTTTGGGTTATAAAGAGAAGGCTTTAATTGAATAGAAAGGTCTTAAACTAAGAAAAGGACAAACAGTGCAAGAATACACAGATGGATTTCGTAAAATAGCATTGATGTTAGATATTCCTTTACATACTCAAGAAGCTCTTATGAAGTATATAGGAGGTTTACCTGCACATATTTGAAATAATGTATTCATGTTTGGACCTATTAATCTTGATGAGGTTTATGTTCAAGTGACATACATTGAAGCAGGGAAAACAGGGGTTGGTATATCAGGGGAATCGACTTCAAGGAAAGAGGACAAAAGGAAGTGGAATGGCAAGAAGGCAAATTCAGTGGCAAGAAAGGAAGAGAAGCTCTCTTGCAAGAATTGCAAGAAAGAAGGGCATGATGATGACCATTGCTGGAAATTGCATCTCGAGAAGAGACCAAAGTGGTTCAAAGAGAGGAAAGGGAGGCAAATAGTTGCAATAGCAACACGACCAACAGACTTGGGATCGGATTCGAGTGATGAATCTAAAATCTCAGCAGTTGGTTTGACAGGTAAAATGGGTGATGGATTTGATTCTAGAAGCAAATCATTTCATATAATGGTCATAATGAGACATACTAAGGTCGACACATTGATATATAGTGGATCTCAATCTAAATTGATTCCAGAGGAAGTGGTTAAACAATTGGGATTAAACACTCAGATGCATCATAAGCCTTACTCACTTAAATGGATAAGCAACAACCATAAATTGCACATAACAAAGCAATGCACATTAAAGTTTGCTATTTCATCTAAGTTTGTGGATGAGGTAACATGTGATGTAGTGTCACTCAATGAATGTAGAATGGTCTTAGGCAGTCCTTACTTGTATGATCGTAAAGCAATCTTCTACAGGGAAAAGAATCAATATTGTTTAACCAAAGTAGGTCAAGAATATGTGGTTCATGCTCATCATTTAAAGGAAAATAACTCACTTCAAACAATGGAACAATTAAGAAAAGGATCTCATGCAAGCAACACCCCTGTAATTGTTTCAAATCAAGTAATCAATCTTGAGCAAGAACAGGAGATGATTGTAGAATGGAAAATCAATCACACTTTGCTTCAAGATAAGCTAATGTCGTGCAAATATTACAAACATGTCAGCTCATTTGCAGCCATATTTTTTATGTTGTCATTAGTAATGTTGTCTACATGGATGATAGTGGCTTCAGTGAGATGTGACAGGGTACAAATGGCTAACAATATGTTGTCATTTATCATGATTGTTTTACAATTGATCTTGATGAGACAGGTGCATAGGACAGAGTTCAAAGACAGGGAACAAGTCAGGTGGCCTATCCTAAACTTGATGATTGGTCAGTAACCTTTTGGGGACCAAAAGGTCTTTAGTGGGGAGGTGTGATCCATAATTGGATCTAGGAGCTTGATGGGGCTAAGAAAGGCCTAAAAATAAAATTTCTTAGAATGGCTTCAAAACGGATGTGTGTGTATGCCTCGACGTTACAAACCCAATGCAACTTGAACGGGCTCAAACTTACATCGTATGCTCCATATATCACGATTTTTTCATTTTTCCAAACAGGCAAAAAAAAAGATGTTGACTGTGCAGTCTGTACAGTGCCATGTGGAAGATGATTGTACATGTCGTACGGTCATACATCTAGCGTGGAAGGGTATGTGGCACTAACATGGCAGAGTACGTGGCGCTGACATGGACAGAGGCTAACTGGGTAGTTGATGTGACAGGTGGACCTATCAGGAAGTGACACGTGTCACCACTGCAAGGGTGACACATGGCACATATGTATTGATGATGTGTCAAGTACGACACGTGGTAGGTATAGTAGCCAATGATAGGGCAGACAGCTGGACCAATGAGCACTTGACATGTGGCATCAAAATTAGGCGAATGAGAAGGTTGATGTGTTGCAAAAATTTTGGACTCCACAATATTTGATCGTGCGACCTCCCACTGGGCCAAAGGACTTGGCAGAGTCGGGCTAGCCAGCTTGCCCTTACATTAGGTCTTAACCTATACCAATGCAGCTTGTATTTATGTTGGCATCGTGGTTCGAATGGACGCAGTAAGGGTTGGGGCTAGCCCCATCCCTCGGCGCAAATATATCACCAGACCATATTCCATATGACCTTACCTCCATTGTGGTGTGCGCTCATACCTCCGCCATCAATTTCGATACCTCTACCATATGACTCAGGCTCATCACATCTGGTGCGCGGTGGTTAAGGGGTCAACCCCGATCGGTCGGGCTAGTCCGTCAACCAGGGGCTTAACCGTGGGATATTCCATCAGGGGCTACAACTAACAGTCAGCGCGTGGAGTGTGAAGCACTTGGCCACATGGCCTTGCACCATAAGACCAGGGCTAAGTTAGCAGAGGGCCAACACACCTGAATAGCCAGGGGCACATGGTGGCCCTCCATATGACCAAGGGATAGTGAGTAAGGGTTTGCGCCCTAAATTTATGCAAAAAGTGGGTTTAATACTTTATTATAGTGGTTTTCAATTATTTATGCAGCAGTTTTGGAGATGTTTGGCCAATATTGGGGGATATTGGGCCATTTTTTAGGCCATATCTTGGGGGGAAGTTGGGAGATGGTTACCAACTTCAGATTTATATAAACGAGAGGTTCTTGAAGCCAAGGAGGAGGTTCATAGCAGGTTTATGTTGAATATTTTCTAAGCCAAAGCCATTTTTATGCAAGGAAGTTGTTGTGGAGAGCACCTTTGTGGGTCATTTCTGGGAGCTCTGGTCATCCGATTTCAGTGGCGTCAGTTTTTTTGGGTTCTAGAGATCTGGTAGAACAAGAAAAGATCAATTTGTAACATTTTTGTCACTATTGTGATGTATTTTTAAAGCTTTGAACAGAAATAAGAAAGCCTCACCCACTGAGACAAACGCCCGGAGACGTAGGTGAGATTGTCGAACTCCATTATCACATTGGTGTTTATGGTTTGTTGATCCTCATGATTTATTTCAGATCTATATATGTTTCTATGGTTGTTATGTTTCCTTGTTACTTCTTCCTCTTTCATTAGTTTCCTAAATGGTAATTTATCGCATGCATAATAACTCAACCATTGTCGTTTAAAAGATCTTTTCATGATTGACGGTTGGTTTTTGAGTTTGCATGATTACCAAGGAAAAGTTGAATCGTGGTGAAGGTGAGCTTGTCGAAGAGAATCTTGAGATTGAATCGAGAAAGAGAACTTCTCAAAGTGAGAAGATGGCATCGGAAGAGGGACTTTCTCATGAGGAGAAATACTTTTGAAAGACTTTCTTTGCCATGTCGGAGTTGGTGAAGGTTCTTTATGATGATTACTTGGAGCGAAAGAGACCAATTCTAGCTGGATATTCAAAGGTCAAAAGTGAAGAAGGAGAGGATCCTCCTCAAACTCCTCCTTCACCTCCTTCTTCTCCATCAACTCCTTCTTCTTCAAGTTCAAGTTCCAAATCCATTGCAAGAAAAGATTTCCATAAACATAAAAATGAAATTCCTTTACTTGAGCTTGATGTGAAATTTGAATTACCCATGTATGATGGTGAAGTTAATGCAGAGAGACTTGACAATTGGGTCATACAGATGGAGGTTTATTGCAGTGTGCAACAAATCAAAGATGAGGCCACTCAGATCAAGTTGGCATCACTTAGACATGCATGCACAACACTCATATGGTGGCAAAGCAAGTTGCAAAATGGCACACAACAAGTGAGTAATGTATTTCCATCATGGCAAGTTTTTTTTGTTTCTGCACTTGGACCAAAAATTTATCCTTTGGGTTATAAAGTGAAGGCTTTAATTGAATGGCAAGGTCTTAAACTAAGAAAAGGACAAACAGTGCAAGAATACATAGATGGATTTCGTAAAATGGCATTGATGTTAGATATTCATTTACATACTCAAGAAACTCTTGTGAAGTATATAGGAGGTTTACCTGCACATATTCGAAATAATGTATTCATGTTTAGACCTACTAATATTGATGAGGTTTATGTTCAAGAGACATACATTGAAGCAGGGAAAACATGGGTTGGTGTATCAGGGGAATCGTCTTCAAGGAAAGAGGACAAAAAGAAGTGGAATGGCAAGAATGAAAATTTAGTGGCAAGAAAGTTAGAGAAGCTCTCTTGCAAGCATTGCAAGAAAGAAGGGCATGATGATGACCATTGCTGGAAATTGCATCCCGAGAAGAGACCAAAATGGTTCAAAGAGAGGAAAGGGAGGCAAACAATTGCAACAGCAACACGACCAAAAGACTTGGGATCGGATTCGGGTGATGAATCTAAAATCTCAGCAGTTGGTTTGACAGGTAAAATGGGTGATGGATTTGATTCTAGAAGTAAATTGCTTCATATAAGGGTCATAATGAGACATACTAAGGTCGACACATTGATAGATAGTGGACCTCAATCTAACTTGATTTCAGGGGAAGTGGTTAAACAATTGGGATTAAACACTCAGATGCATCATAAGCCTTACTAACTTAAATGGATAAGCAACAATCATAAATTGCACATAAAAAAGAAATGCACATTAGAGTTTGAAATTTCATCTAAGTTTGTGGATGAGGTAACATGTGATGTAGTGCCACTCAATGAATGTGGAATGGTCTAAGGTAGTCCTTACTTATATGATCATAAAGCGATCTTCTACAGGGAAAAGAATGAATATCATTTAACCAAAGCAGGTCAAGAATATGTGGTTCATGCTTATAATTTAAAGGAAAATAACTATCTTCAAACAATGGAACAATTAAGAAAATGAGCTCATGCAAGCAACACCCCTATAATTGTTTCAAATCAAGCAATCGATCTTTAGCAAGAACAGGAGATAATTGTAGAATGGAAAATCAATCACACTTTGCTTCAAGATAAGCTAATGTCGTGAAAATATTACAAACATATCAACTCATTTGCAGTCATATTTTTTATGTTATCATTAGTAATGTTGTCTACATGGATTATAGTGGCTTCAGTAAGATGTGACAGGGTACAAATGGCTAACAATATGTTGTCAATTATCATAATTGTTTTACAATTGATCTTGATGAGACAGGTGCACAGGACAGAGTTCAAAGACAGGGAACAATTCAGGTTGCCTATCCTGAACTTGATGACTGGTTAGTAACCTTTTGGGGACCAAAAGGTCTTTAGTGGGGAGGTGTGATCCAGAATTGGATCCAAGAGCTTGATGGGGCTCAGAAAGGCCTAAAAATCGAAGTTCTCGGAATGGATTCAAAATAGACTTGTGTGTAGGCCTCAATGTTACGAACCCAATGAAACTTGAATGGGGTCAAACGGACGTCGTATGCTCCAGATATCATGATCTGTTCATTTGGACAAATAGGCAAAAAAAAAGATGTTGACTATGCAGTCTGTACAGTGCCACATGGAAGTTAATTGTATAGGCCTGTTGATGGGCGTAAGTGACACACTGTCAACTAGAAGGTCATATCCAGACCAAGGTTGTCTAATTAACCCAAGCCGTTTGGAATGAACTGGCCCAATAGGTTTAATTGCTCCATTAGCTAACTAAGTCCTAAAAATAATAAAAGAAATAAACTAACCTAAAGCTATGATTCTAAAAATTTGTGTACTAATTATAAATGTTCAAATACAAACATGAATATATACAAATGATTATAAACAACCTATATATGGTTTGCAAGGTTTACTTGAAATCTTGTGAAATGAACGTTTGTAATAGTATTTCTAAACGAGACAAAGAAAGAACAAAAATCGTTTTGGTTTTCTTTTTGAATGTGTAAAGACTTTAAACTAATAAATACTAAGAAAATACAATTGAAACAATGATACATCAACAGTCAAAGCTAATTCATGCAATCATCATTTCATTAATAAATAATCTAACTAAATAACACACAGACTAACCTATAGTTGATCAGGGAAACTGAGCTTATCTTTCTGTGTTGTTCGAGCTCCTACTTGTCCTGCATGTAAGGGAAACCTGTTACAGAACAAAAATAGTACTTTCTTGAATAAATTCAAAGAAGCGTTTAATGTGTTGGAGCGAGAATAGAACAAAATAATAACTGACTAAAAATCCTATGATCTTGTGATAATCAATATTTAAGAACGAGAAAAAACTCAATTCTGAGTATCGATATTATCCATCATTTAACATTAGGAATAAATCAATAATAATCGAATGACAGATTGATCACACATACAAAATGGAATGACAAATTATGGACAATGTTTAAATATTTAACAATATGAAACACCATATGATGACAAGGCTAAAGCTAAATCAGTCATAATAATATCTCATAAGATCGAGGTAATAGAAAAAAATAATGGAATAAGCATCACACGGGTCTAAAGCCAATGGTGAATTGCTTCCCCATATCAGTTCTCAAAATCACATGTCCATACTATATTCTAGCCAAAGTTGTCATTTACTACTAACAACAATCACTATTTAAACTAGTCTTGGATTAACAACCTCTTATCATGCAAGATAGAGGGTAATCCCAAAAAAATAGATTGCTTTACAAAAATAGTACAACAGGGAACCACTCCTGTAGGATTTTGTTTATCAAAATTAATTACATAATGACATAGTTTTATCAAACAAAAAAGAAACTACTAAACTATACAGCACATAATCCATGATGGCTTCTCCTTGTGAATAGCACCATAATTATTATTTTCCTGCAAATGACAAAACAAAATTGATTTTTAGAAAATAATACAAACTAACATTTATAGATAGACTGGCTACAGAATCATGAGATTCTGTAGCTAGTCTTATATTAACAAAGAAAATCAAAATAAATCTTCCTATTTGACTTTTATAACAAAATAA
Source organism: Picea engelmannii (assembly GCA_009831015.1). Classification (NCBI taxonomy): domain Eukaryota; kingdom Viridiplantae; phylum Streptophyta; class Pinopsida; order Pinales; family Pinaceae; genus Picea; species Picea engelmannii. Next base: position 21,244 of record ML845915.1, on the reverse strand, counting down.
AATGAAAGAAAATCAAAACCACTTTTACCATTCTAGAAATTAGATAGTGAAGGGTCGGATAATTTTGAGTTAATGATGGCATTGAAATTGATTGCATTTTTTACAATCACACTACCTGCTCTTTTGGACCTTTTACTTGCCCAATCTGCGCATGCCTTCAATTCTTGATTTTCTTGTTCAAGTAGGAAATTTTGTGATGCCAAATGTTTTAATTGTGACTGTAAATATGGTATGTCTATGTAGTATCGTTCTACCCAGTCCATACAATTGTCACAGTGTACCGGTGTTATAGCAGGCAGAGGTTGAGTGTACTCACCAATGTGTGCTTCGATCTTTCCTGTAGCTTGTTTCAAATCATGGCCTATGCCAGCAAAGCCCTTTTGATCTTTTAGAAACAGAGATAGTTTAGAAACAAAATCGTATTGAATAGCTTCGCTATCGGTTTGATTTCTGAGACACTGGTTATCCACATCTTCTCAGGAAAGGAAATCATTGATCTCGTCATCGGTCAAGTGATCATCGACCTCGATCACCTCGATCAAGCTCAGATGATCCTGTTGTCGATTTCTCAGACTCCTGGAAATTAACTTGCCTTGTCTTTTGTTTACGAAACTCAGGTCTGAGTTACCCTATTTCTTCTTCTTACGATTTTTCTTAATAGTTGGTTTATCATTCAAACTCTGAGTCGGCTCAGTAGCAGGAGTAGGGGAAACCCTCTCCTACAATACATCCACTACCTCCTCTAACGATTTTTTGGGTACAAAATTATATCATGGTTTGTTACCCAGAGGGTTTTGCATAGCAATAGAATTTGGTTCAGTGAGCTCATGGTCTCTATGTGAATCGACACCTTAACTTTAGGTCATAGGGTTACAAAGATTGGAGTTTATATTTGAATGCAGAGGTGAGTCCAATGTGCTCTCAGGTAGGGCAAAAAATTTTCGACACAAGAAGTCTTCCCAAGTGTCCCCAATTTGAGCCAGATGCGACAACAACAGAATTCGTAGAAGCCCATGGTGGAAGAGGCTAGACAGAGGGTTTAAACTATGTTTCTTATAACGCTTTGATATCTTATGCAGACTCGTCAACAAATAGAAGGGCATGTTTAGCTTAAACCCTAGGAACAACATCAACAGTCGGATGTGATACAAAAACATTATACCATACCTACCCTCACACATTATAAATTGTTTCAGAATCAAAAGTAGGTCATGCCATCGAGGTTTCAAGAGGGTAATAGGAGTACCTTTAGGGCAGCATGTCGATTTCCTAGAGACCATGAACAGGCACCAAGCCACGCCTTCTAGCTTGGTGCTTTTTAACCATTTTTTGCCTTCCTGTGATAGTCATGTTGCTTGTGCTATAGAGTCATCTATTACCTCCAATTGCAAATCCCCAAATTTGGCTCTAAAGCCATCAAATGTTTGAGCAAAATCCTATGTGACCGCCAGGTTATAACCTTCAAATTTTCGGATGAAAATGTCCCAACCGTGCGCCTGTAAATCATTTATGGCATCATCATGGGCAATAAGGGCTTCAGAGCCATTAGTTTCAATTCGAACCACGGGGGCCATGGTTGATGTCAAACAGACACAATAAATACCATGATAGGGAGGCTTCGTCTTCCAATAGACAAATAACAAGGAGAGGTCTGTGAAAATCGAAACGACCCAATACATATGAACTTGGGAGGCTATCATGTTTGGTAATTTAAGTTTGGAGTGACAGAAAACCAGAGGACGCACAGGCTTGTGAACCATTACGTATAATGAAGATTAAACCCCAACCATTATCAACTTCATATTTGAATAATGAATGAAAGCCTTAAATGTACAGGACAATAGAATGATGTGTATTTGTGAGTACACCAGTCTTGTACCAAGGTGATATGAAAGTGATATGACTGATAGAGCAAAGAGCACATTTAAAATGTTAATCCAAGGTTTTGCGCAATTAGGCATATCAAAAATTAAAATCATACAACCAACCATATATATGATCAAGTCATATTCCCCATAGTACATAAAATTGTGGCAATGGATTAATCAATAAACTTATAAACCTTAAAACTTATAAACATATAGGTCCCCTTAAGGTGTAATATCTTCAGCAAAAGAAAGGAAGAAATCACAAACTGCAGAATGATTACCCAAGCCAAGTTTTTGTTTCAATTTCATGCTTGCATTCATGAAATTTAAACAAAGCAAATGAAAATTTAAACGAAAAACTCATATAATAAGCTAGCCCAATAAATCTCCTTGAAGCCAAAAGACATAAACGTTTATAAATGTAAGAAGGAGGTAGCTACATAAAGATTTTATCTCTTTGTGATGACTTTTAATTATGATAAAATTTGACAGAATTGGTGGTTGCCAACAATGGCAACACGTTGGGCGAAGCAGTTATCCCTACATCACCAGAAAATTTATATCAGGGGCACAGATGAAATAAATTTGAGAGACAGTGAACGACAGATCAAGTGTTTTGATAATAACTCAGAAAATAACACAGTCATAGCATTGGATGTATTTATATCCGAAAATGTAATCTGGTATCTTATTTAGATCACAGGTGTAGCAATGTTTATACAGATGACTTTGATACCATTGACATGGCCACTGCTGCCAGCAGGCGTCCATAGCCTTGGCAGGGATGTCATTTAACCCACTCTAGTACCTCTATCATGTCCAAGAGTCGTCCATTCATGATAAAAACATCTTCATACTTGATCAAATTAAAAGGTATACCTAAGGATATTCTTAAACCCGACATTGCTTCGCTGCCAGTAGGCCTATTCAGTACCCTGACAAAGTTGCTTTGGTATCATGTGTGTATTTACCCACTGCCAGTAGATCTGTTCAGTGTCCCGGAGGGTTTGCACACAATTCCCACACATTACAGTTCTTCCAACTCTCTAAAATTTGTTTATAAATTTTTAGAACTTTGTGATATTAAGAGAGCGGGGTGATACTAAAGATCTCATAGTCTGGTAATGAAAAGATTGATCATTTAAGAATCATTTTTCTGTTCTGATGACTTTCATCGTGATTTGGACAATTAGATTTCCATTAAGAAACCATATCTAGGATGGGGAAGCACATTGAGTTGTTCTTATTAAAACAGGGGCGGTGTTATAAGTTTGTTAAGGATAATCGTGTCTTCATGTGATTTCAATGAGAAATCAGAAATATTTATTGAATAGAAACTTACTTCCATTGATCTGAGTTTAGTAGGTGCTTGAACTGTTATCGATTGTTGCTAATGAATAACAATTTTGATTCCCTTCAACAAATGAATGGTGATTTAGACATAATTATTTAGAAAACAAATCAAAATCAAGCAAAATGAAAAGAACCAAAATCAAAAACAGAAAAGAAAATTAAAAATATTTACAAGAGGGTGGATCAGAAATAATCAAGCGAAGTATCTCTTGAAAGCCTAGCCATTCACTGGGAAAGTGTTGGGATGTCCCTCCAAGTTATGCAGATGAAAAGAGTTAGGACCCAATTTTTCAGAAATTACAAATGGTCCCAACCACAGGTTTTGGAACTTGGTATGTTCCCCCTTACCCTCGTGCGCTTTGTCCCACTTGAGAACCAAATCCCAAACATCAAAATTCCTATCAGAAGATGAACTCGCATCAAACTAGCTCTTCATAATTTGTTGGTGCTCATCAAGTTTTTGTTTTTGCTTGTGTCCTCACCTCTTCTTGTTTTAATAAAACATTTATCTGGTTTTCTAGAGGAGGACACTCTTCTTCTTGAACCTTCTACGATAATTGCAGAGAAGGAAGTAAGACATGTGGGAGGAGGATGGCTTCTCTTCCGTAGATGAGGAAGAAAGGAGAATTACCAATTGAGGCTTTTGGAGTTACCCTATCAGCCCAAAGTGCTTTGTACAATACATTGTGCCAATTTTTGTGGTTTTTTGAAACTGTCCTTTTTATAATCTTGATTAAATTCTTATTTGTCGACTCGGCTAGACCGTTCCTTTAAGGATAGTAGCTGGTAGAATAATTCAATTTAATCCCTTTTTCCAGAGAAAAAACATTCATATCTAGGGAAGAAAAATATGAAGCATTGCCAAAAACTAGACATTCAGGAATTCTGAATCGAGTGATAATGTGGGAGTTTAGAAATGACACTACTTGATTGGTGTTAACCACTTTTAAAGGTAAATCTTCAGACTATCTTGTAAAATATTTTGTTGTTGTGAGGATGTACTTTTGATGTTGCGAGGAAGGGGGATTGATTGGTCCTATAATGTCTAGGCCCTATTGTTGAAAAGGTGCATCTACAGAAACAGGTTGCAAAGGAAAAGTTGTCTTTTTCACCCGTCTTGTGGCCTTTTGAAAGATTACACACTTGTGGGACAACGTATGGGCATCTTTAAACAAGGTAGGCCAATAGTATCCAACCCTTAGCACTTTGTGGGAAGTGGTATCTCCACCAAAATGACCACCAGCATCACCAAAATGAAGTTCAGTCAACACTTTTTCGGACTCCTCTTTTTCCAAACAACGTAGAAAAACACCATCAAAGTTCTTTCGAAATAATATATCATTGATTAATTGGAAAGATGCAGATTTAAGCCTAAGTGCTCTTTTGTTTTTGGGGTCAATATTGTGGGGAGCAGATCCATGCGTTAAATAAAATCTAATGTTCTCGTACCAAGAATCGGGCGTAGTTTGTGCCCAGCTGATCTGTTTTTCGTTATGTTGATTTACAGTTGATGTATTTATTTGACTTTCTAGTTCCTCAACTGAATCAGCCACTAATTTACACAGGCCTTGAACTCTAACAATCTGGGTAGGAGTTATTTCAAATCATATTCCTATAGCAATGTCATCCAATTTGCTCTTTTCTCACCCAGCTCTTTTTGTACTAACAGGTTTCTTACAGCGAGGTAAGGAATGACAACTTTGGTTTTGGATTTCAACAGATAAGACCTGAAGTGGTTCACTTCTTTAAAAACAACATATGCCTGCTGATCAACCACGAGGTAATTAAGTTATGCTCCTTTAAAAGCATAGATCATGAAGGCAATGGGTATCTCATTGCTTTCAGCATTTTTCTATGTAAGCACAGCAGCATAGGATCTGTCGGATGCAAAAGTGTATAGAGTGAAATCCTGAGAAAAATCGAGACTCATCAGGGAAGGTGCTTCTATTATGGATTTTCTTATTGAATTGAAAGCTTGATTTTATTGTGGTCCCCATCTGTACAATACATCCTTTTTAATTAGATTGTGTAGAGGTCTAACCATTTCAGAGAAACTTGGGACAAATCGTCTGACAAAATTAATCTTACCCAAAAAGGATTGTATGGTCTTCTTGGAAGAAGGAGGGGGAATTTTAGAAATGGCTTGGGTTCTCTCGGGATCAATAATCCTTCCATATTTATATACTATAAACCCAAACAGTTTCCCTTATTCTACTGCAAAGACTGATTTTTTAGGATTGAGAGATATGTCGAACTTGCGGCATCATTCTAAGACATCCCTAAGGTGAGACAAGTGATATTTCTTGTTTTTTGAAAAGACGGTGATATCATCAAGATAGAACACAAATGACTCATTAATAAGGCCACAAAAAGAAATATCCATTGCTCTCTAGAAAGTGGCACCAAAATTTATCAGTCCCAAAGGCATTTTCTTGTAGGCGTAAGTGTCCCACATGGTACAAAAGGTGGTTTTAAGCTGGTCCGAAGGAGACATAAGGACCTTGTTGTATCCCGAAAAACCATCTAATAAAGATAGTCGCTCGAAACCAGACAGATGTTGTAGAATTTGTTCCATTGGATTAATAGGGTAGTTGTCTTTATCAGATGCTCGGTTTAAATTTCGAAAATCAACACAAAGTTAAATTTCACCACTTTTCTTCCTTACAGGGACTAAGTTAGATACCCATTGAGTATGCCTAACTGGAAAAAATATCTTTATAGTTAGTAATTTATTCAGTTCCTTTTTAACGGTAGGTTCCAATTTAGGATGCATTTTCCTCAATTTATGTTGAAAAGGTTGAGTCTGGGGTTTCATAAAGATTATATGTTGTATGATGTTTGGGTCAAAAGTTTTCAGGTCATCATACATCCAAGCAAATACATCTTTAAATTCTTTGAATAGTCTTATAAAATCGGATCTTTCTTGTTCAGAACATCCCTTTCCCATATTAATATTTTGAGGATTGTCTCGTGTTCCTAAATTAACAGTTTCATAGATCAAAGAGGAATTGTTAGTTTTGCAATTGACTACCCCTGTAAACTTGTCATGTAAGTCATAAAAATTCTCTAATCTCACAACAGATTTGGGGATAGAGTTTACCATCTCGAACATTGATTCAGGAGATCAAGGATCAGATATTACCATGAAGTCTTGGAGATTCTCGTCATGAGTGCCTTCATCAATAACTACATCCTGGAAGGTGTCTTCCATATGCAGAAAGTTAATGATTTGTTGATCATCATCAAACACTCTCCAATTTGTGATGTTGTCTGTAATCGATGGCCTGAATAAAAATTCGACCAAGAATGTGTTAGGAGAAAGACCTTCAGCGGGCAATAATTTAGAAGCAACATTGGCTAGTAAATCAACTTCTAAATGACTAATCCTAGGAATGGAATTTATATTAAATGCTAGAAATTTGTGCATTAAACTCCATACATCGGCTTGGTAACTCTTCAGATGCGGTGACAAACAATGTATTGTGTTTCTTACATGTTTGACTATGATTTATGAATCACCAAATACTACCAAACTTTTCACGTCCATGTCCAGTGCTTTCCTAAGTCATTGCAGAAGTGTTATGTACTCTGTCGTGTTGTTAGTACATTCAAACTCTAATCGACAAGCAATGAATGTTTTATTACCTGTAGGGTCGATGAGTACACAACCAACACCTTCCCCTTCTCAGGATTTGGATCCATCAAAATATAGGGACCAAATTTGTGCGTCATTACCAATACTTGGTGTATTTGACGAAGCTGCTGCTTGAGTATAGGCTGTAACTTCAAATTGATGTTCTGGATCAGTGATAGAGGAAATTTCAGTCATGAAGTTACCAAAAAAGGTATTCATTCTGTGTGTTTCAATCGAATTTGTGGAGGTAACAAAAGGCTCATTTGGATCGTTCAGATATGTCATGGTATGCTTAAGGTAACATTCTATGTTTATTCTGATTTTGTTGGGTTGTCCATTTTCAGGCAGCCACAAATGAGACTAGTCTGTAGCAAAATAACCGTGTATTTATTTTTACCAATCTCTGCTTAAAAATAGACCATAAACTTTAGGAATGTCAACAACGATAATATTAATTACTTGATGAACTTTGGGATTGGATGATAATCTAATCAGCACATTTTTTAAGTTCATCGATCACTTTTACATTCGTTTGATCTAGCTGAATGATTTTTAGATCAGAAGGTTTTACTTCTACATTAATTTTCTAGCATACAGACAAGGGCATCACATGTGATGATGCACCGGAGTCAACCATACAATTATGTACATTCCTATTAAAAATTTCAAATGTCAATAAAAAATGGGGCACATTTGTTCGTGCGAAAACAACAAAATTCTGCTAATTTTTTATTGTTGTTCCTGAAACAGTTTTATCTAAGTTTCCTACAGTTTTTTCTGCTAAGTCCCTTTTGTCTTGGTGTTTAGATGTACTTTTAGTTGCGACATTTTTAGTTGTGTTTAAGTCAATTTCTAATGATTTTTTGTTGCTAACATCATTCGTTTTACTGTTTTCAACGATGCTTTGAAGCATTTTCTGCAAAATGAGAGGAAATTTCAGCAGCTAAAAAACATAAATATTTGCCCTTAATTTTTTCATATCTTCAATTAAATCATACTCTAAAACTGGGGCAACTAGGTTTTGTCTAGTTTCAGTTTGTTTTGGTTGTTTTCGAAACACATTTTTACTTGTTTTTTGTTTTGCTTCTAGTGTTGTAGGGGTGGATAGTTTCGAAATTTGCTTGAAAAATATTGTCCGACAAGTGCCCGAAAAGGGGAGGAGATGAATCCTCCTCTTCTGGTACCTCCTCCTCAACTGTATTATTAGGATTTTCAAGAGGCACATAAACATAATTTTCATGCGCTTCCAATATCATTTGCAAATCATATAGTAAACTTTCAAAATTTAGACCTGTTGTGGTCGGGTTTGGCCGGTTTGGAAGGAAAGGTTTTCTAAAAGGAGGTTTGAAACTTAATTTACTTGTATATGCCTCCTTGGCGGATCGTTTCAAGTCAACGACCTGATTGGACAGTTTTTTGAAAGCTTTCTGCAAGCTCTCCAGGTCTAATGTTTCTTGTTGATTTTTAGGTTGAGGAGACCTAGTGAGAATTTCTATTTTCTTCTTAGAAGATGAAGTTGTTTCAGCTTCACCACTTAGATTATATTTTAATCTGAATATATATTTTTCAATTTGACTTGCCTCCTCAAAGGATTCTAACAATGTCTTCTTTTTGGACCTTTTAACCCATATGGCTATGTTATTATGTAGGTCATATGCAAAAATTAAGCTTTCTGCAGGCATCAAATCTACAGGGATTTTGTATTTTAGTGTTATAAATATTTGGTTAAAGTCTTTCACTTTTTCTTTAGGGTTCATTTTTAAAATAGAGAGTTCCATCACTAAGACTTCTGGAGATTTATCAATCCCAAATTTTTCTAGAAAACAAGTTTCGAACTTGTCTCAGGAGACGATGGTCTAAGGTTGTTGAGAGAAATACCAGGTTGAGGCATTTCCATCAAAAGTATAAGGAAATAATATGCACACTACATCTTCATGTTAGACGCTCCAAAGTCTAATGGATAGCATAAATTTATTGTTGTGATCCTCAACTGATTGCTTCGAATCTGGATCAAATTTGGGCAGTCATTTCTCCAAATGTTTAGGTAGTGGGTGTTAGGGTCCAGGTACAACCATGACATCTTGATCGAGCCAAGGCCTGACATGAGTTTTTTGGTTTTCCATGGGAGTTGGTGGAGTTGAAGGTTCAGATGGTTCATATGAAGAACGACCTTCATCCGAGGATTCACCTCCCAAAGAAGCTGGAGAAGAACCAGGTGGGGATGGTGGAACACTGGATCCTCCAGCACCAAGGATAAGTGCTTCAGCAGGATTGGTAATATTATCAGTCCCTAAAGTGTTTCTAGGCAGACCAGTACCTTGAAGTTGTTCTTGAAGATTTGTAAAGTCAAGGGGTTGATTGAGTTGTCTACCAGGTTGTCTAATACGGGATAAGGAACTTTGAGTTTTTATAAGTGACTGGCGGACAATTTCTTGGACGTCAATCCCTTGAGGGAGTGGTGTCACTAGTTCGATAGGAATATCAGTGTTATCGGTTGAGGTAGTAGTTTTTTCAAGTGTAAAATTTGTGTCGGAGTGACTACGCGTTACGATAGGAGTATGAGTGTGTGGGGGAGTCTTACGACCTCCACATGCCATCAATCAATTTCAAGCCCTCCTTCTAGCGCCATTTGTTGACGGTCATAAGTGACACACTGTCAACTCGAAGGTCAGATTCGGACCGGGGTTATCTAATTAACCCAACTCGTTTGGAATGAACAGACCCGATGGGTTTAATGGCTCTGTTAGCCAACTAAGTGCTAAAAATAATAAAAGAAATAAACTAACCTAACGCTATGATTCTAACATTTTATGTACAAATTATAAATGTTCAAATACAAACATGAATATATAGAAATGATTATAAGCAGCCTATATACATTTTGCAAGGTTTACTCTAAATCTTGTGAAATGAACGTTAGTAATAGTATTTCTAAAAGAGACAAAGAAAGAATAGAAATATTTTTGTTTTTCTTTTTGAATGTTTAAAGACTTTAAACTAATAAATACTAAGCAAATACAATTGAAACAATGATACATCAACACTCAAAGCTAATGTATGCAATCATCATTTCATTAATAAATAATCTAACTAAATAACACACAAACTAACCTATAGTTGATCAGCGAAACTAATTTTATCTTTATGTGTTGTTCGAGCTCCTACTTGTCCTGCATGTAAGGGAAACCTGTGATAGAACAAAACTAGTACTTTCCAGAATAAATTCAAAGAAGCGTTTAATGTCTTGGAGCGAGAATAGAACAAAATAATAACTGATTAAAAATCCTATGATCTTGTGATAATCAATATTTAAGAACGAGACAAAACTCAATTCTTAGTATCAATATTATCCATCATTCAACATTAGGAATAAATCAATAATAATCAAATGATAGATTGATCACACACACAAAATGGAATGACAAATTATGGAAAGCATCTAAATATTTAACAATATGAAACACCATATGATGACAAGGCTAAAGCTAAACCAGTCATTATAATATCTCATAAGACCGAGGTAATATAAAAACATAATGGAATAAGCATCACACAGGTCTAAAGCCAATGGTGAATTGCTTCCCCATATCCGTTATCAAAATCACATGTCTTGGATTAACAACCTCTTATCATGCAATATAGAGGGTAATCCCAAAAAAATATATTGATTTACAAAAATAGTACAACAGGGAACCACTCCTGTAGGAGTTTGTTTATCAAAATTAATTACATAATGACATAGTTTTATCAAACAAAAAAGAAACTACTAAACTATACAGTGCATAATCCATGATGGCTTCTCCTTTTGAATAGCACCATAATTATTGTTTTCCTGTAAATGACAAAAGGAAATTGATTTTTAGAAAATAATACAAACTAACATTTAGAAATAGACTGGCTACAGAATCGTGAGATTCTGTAGCTAGTCTTATATTAACAAAGAAAATCAAAATAAATCTTCCTATTTGACTTTTATAACAGAATAAAATGAAAGAAAATCAAAACCACTTTTACCATTCTAGAAATTAGACAGTGAAGGGTCAGATAATTCTGAGTTAATGATGGCATTGAAATTGGTTGCATTTTTTATAATCACACTATCGGCTCTTTTGGGCCTTTTACTTGCCCAATTTGTGCATGCCTTCAATTCTTGATTTTCTTGTTCAAGTAGGGAATTTCGCATTGCCAAATGTTTTAATTGTGCCTGTAAATATGGTATGTCTCTGTAGTATCGTTCTACCCAGTTCAGACAATTTTCATAGTGTACCAATGCTATAGCAGGCAGAGGTTGGGTGTACTCAGCAATGGGTGCTTCGGTCTTTCCTGTATCTTGTTTCAAATCATGGCCTATGCCAGCAAATCCCTTTTGATCTTTTAGAAACGGAGGTAGTTTAGAAAAAAAATTGTATTGAATAGCTTCGCTACCGGTTTGATTTCCTAGACATTGGTTATCCACATATTCTCGAGCAAGGAAATCATTGATCTCGTCATCGGTCAAATGATCATCGACCTCGGTCACCGAGATCGAGCTAAGATGATCCTGTTGTCGATTTCTCAGACTCCTGGAAATTAACCTACCTTGTCTTTTGTTTACGAAACTCAAGTCTGAGTTACCCTGTTTCTTCTTCTTACAATTTTTCTTAATAATTGGTTTATCATTCAAACCCTGAGTCGACTCAATAGTAGGACTAGGAGAAACCCTCTCCTTCAATACATCCACCACCTCCTCTAACGAATTTCTAGGTACAAAAATATATCATGGTTTTTTACTCAGAGGGTTTTGCATAGCAACAGAATTTGGTTCAGTGAGCTCACTATCTCTATGTGAATCGACACCTTGACTTTTGATCATAGGTTTACAAGGATTGGGGTTTATATTTGAATGCAGAGGTGAGTCCACTGTGCTCTCGGGTAGGGAAAAATTGTTTCGACACAAGAAATCTTCCCAAGTTTCCCCAATTCGAGCCAGATGCGACAGTAGCAAAATTTGTATAAGCCCATGGTGGAAGAGGCTAGACAGAGGGTTTAAACTCTATTAATTATAACGCTTTGACATCTTATGCGTGCTCATCAACAAATAGAAGGGCATGTTTAGCTTAAACCATAGGAACAACATCAATAGTCGAATGTGATACAAAAACACTAAACCATACCTACCCTCACACGTTATAAATTGTTTCAGAATCAGAAGTAGGTTGTGCTATCGAGGTTTCAAGATGGTAATAGGAGTAACTTTAGGGAAGCATGTCGATTTCCTAGAGACCGTGCACAAGCTCCAAGGCACACCTTCTATCTTGGCGTTTTTGAACCATTTTTCGCCTTCAAGTGACAGTCATGTTGATCGTGCTATAGAGTCCTATGTTACCTCCAATTGTAGATCCCCAACTTTGGCTCTAAAGCCATCAAATGTTTGAGCAAAATCCTGTGCGGTCGTCAGGTTATAACCTTCAAATTTTCGGATGAAAATGTCCCAACCGTGCGCCTGTATATCGTTTATGGCATCTTCATGGGAGAGAAGGGCTTGAGAGCCATTAGGTTCAATTCGAACCACGGGCTTGAGATCCATTAGGTTCAATTTGAACCACGGGGGCCATGGTTGCTATCAAACAGACATAGTAAATACCATGAGAGGGATTCTTCATCTTCCAATAGACAAATAACAAGGAGAGGTATGTGAAAACCTAAATGGTCGGATACCTATGAACTTGGGAGGCTATCATGTTTGGTAATTTATGTTTGGAGTGACAGAAAACCAGAGGACGTGCAGGCTTGTGAACCATTATGCACAATGAAGATTAAACCCTAACCATTATCTTCTGTCTATTCGAATAATGAATGAAATCCTTAAATGTACAGGACAATAGGATGATGTGTATTTGTGAGTACATCAGTCCTGTACCAAGGTGATATGAAAGCGATATGACTAATAGAGCAAAGAGAAAATTTCAAATGTCAATACAAGGTTCTGCACAATTAGGCATATCAAAAATTAAAATCATCAACCAACCATATATATGATCAAGTCATATTCCCCATAGTACATAAAATTGTGGCAATGGATTAATCAATAAACTTATAAACCTTAAAACTTATAAACATATAGGTCCCATTAAGGTGTAATCTCTTTAGCAAAAGAAAGGAAAAAATCACAAACTACAGAATGATTACCCAAGCCAAGTTTTTGTTTCAATTTCATGCTTGCAGTCATGAAATTTAAACAAAGCAAATGAAAATTTAGACGAAAAACTCATATAATAAGCTAGCCCAATAAATCTCCTTCAAGCCAAAAGATAGAAACGTTTATAAATGTAAGGAGGAGGCAGCTACAGAAAGATTTTATCTCTTTGTGATGACTTTTAATTATGATAAAATTTGACATAATTGGTGGCTACCAACAATGGCGACACGTTGGGTGAAGCAATTATCTCTGCATCACCAAAAAATTTATATCAAGGGCACAGATGAAATAAATTTCAGAGACAGTTAATGACAGATCAAGTGTTTTGATAATAACTCAGAAAATAACACAGTCATAGCATTGGATGTATTTCTGTCCGAAAATGTAATCTGGTATCTTATTTAGATCATAGGTGTAGCGATGTTTATACATATGAATTCAATACCGTTGACAGGGCCACTTCTTGCAGCAGGCGTCCATATCCTCGGCAGGGATGTCATTTAACCCACTAGAGTACCTCTATCATGTCCAAGAGTCGTCCATTCATGATAAAAACATCTTCATACTTGATCAAATTAAAAGGTATACCTGAGGATCTTCTTAAACCTGGCATTGCTTCACTACCAACAGGCCTGTTCAGTACCTCAGCGAAGTTGCTTTGGTATCATGTGTGTATTTACCCGCTGCCAGCAAACCTGTTCAGTGTCCCAGCGGGTTTGCACACAATTCCCACACATTGCAGTGCTTCCAACTCTTTAAAACTTGTTTATAAATTTTCAGAACTTCATGATATTAAGAGAGCGGGATGATACTAAAGACCTCATAGTCTGGTAATGAAAAGATTGATCATTTAAGAATCATTTTTTTGTTCTGATGACTTTCATCATGATTTGGACAATTAGATTTCCGTTAAGAAACCATCTCTAGGATGGGGAAGCACATTGAGTTGTTCTTATTAAAATAGGGACGGTGTGAGAAGTTTGTTAAGGATAATCGCATCTTCATGTGATTTCAATGAGAAATCAGAAACATTGATTGAAGAGAAACTTACTTCTGTTGATCTAATTTTAGTGGGTGCTTGAGCTGTTATCGACTGCTGCTATTGAATAAGAATTATGATTCCCTTAAACAAATGAATGGTGATTTAGACATAATTATTTAGAAAACAAATCAAAATCAAGCAAAATGAAAAGAACCAAAATTAAAAACAGAAAAGAAATTAAAAATACTTACAAGAGGGTGGATCAGAAATAATCAAGCGAAGTATCTCTTGAGAGCCTAACCATTCATTGGGAAAGTGTCTAGTTGTCCCTCCAAGTTATGCAGACGAAAAGAGTTAGGACCCATTTTTTTAGAAATTACAAATGGTCCCAACCACAGGTTTTAGAACTTGGTATGTTCCCCCTTACCCTCGTGCGCTTTGTCCCACTAGAGAACCAAATCCCCAACATCAAAATTCCTATCAGAAGATGAACTTGCATCAAACCAGCTCTTCATAATTTGTTGGTACTAGTCAAGTTTTTGTTTTGCTTGTGTTCTCACCTCTTCTAGTTTTAATAAAGCATTTATCTAGTTTTCTAGAAGAGGGCACTCTTCTTCTTGAACCTTCTGCGATAATTGCAAAGAAGGAAGTAATACATGTGGGGGGAGGATGGCTTCTCTTCTGTAGACGAGGAAGAAAGGAGAATTACCAGCATAGGCTTTTGGAGTTACCCTATCAACCCAAAGTGCTTTGTACAATGCATTGTGTCAATTCTTGTGGTTTTCTGAAACTGTCCTTTTTATAATCTTGATTAAATTATTATTTTTCGACTCGACTAGACCATTCCCTTGAGGATAGTAGCTGGCAGAATACTTCAATTTAATCTCTTTTTCCAGATCGAAAACATTCATATCTAGGGAAGAAAAATACATAGCATTGTCAAAAACTAGAGATTTAGGAATTCTGAATTGAGTGATGATGTGGGAGTTCAGAAATGACACTACCTAATTGGTGTTAACTACTTTTAAAGGTAAAGATTCAAACCATCTTGTAAAATAGTTTGTTGTTGTGAGGATGTACTTGTGTTTTTGTGAAGAATGGGGATTGATTGGTCCTATAATGGCTAGGCCCCATTGCTGAAAAGGTGCATCTATAGAAACAGGTTGCAAAGGAAAAGTTGTCTTTTTCACCCGTCCTGCGGCCTTTTGACAGATTATACACTTGTAGGACAGCATATGGGCATCTTTAAACAAGGTATGCCAATACTATCCAGCCCTTAGAACTTTGTGGGCAGTGGTATCTCCACCAAAATGACCACCGGCATCACCAGAATGAAGTTCAGCCAGCACTTTTTCGAACTCCTCTTTTTCCAAACAACACAAAAAAGCACCATCAAAGTTCTTTCAAAATAATATATCGTTGATTAATTGGAAACATCCAGATTTAAGACTAAGTTCTCTTCTCTTTTTGGGGTCATTATTGCGGGGAGCAGATCCATGCGTTAAATAAAATCTAGTGTTCTCATACCAAGAATCGGGTGTAGTTTGTGCATAATTGATCTATTTTTCGTTATGTTGATTTACAGTTGATGTATTTATTTGACTTTCTAGTTCCTCAACTAAATCAACCACTAATTTACACAGGCCCTGACCTCTAACAATCTGGGCAGGAGTTATTTCAAGATCATATTCATGTAGCGATGTCATCCAATTTGCTCTTTTCTCACCCAGCTCTTTTTGTACTAACAGGTTTCTTACAACGGGGTAAGGAACGACAACTTTGGTCATGGATTTCAACAGATAAGACTTGAAGTATTTCACTGCTTTAAGAACGGCATATGCATGTTGATCTACCGCGAGGTAATTAAGTTCTGCTCTTTTAAAAGCATAGCTCATGAAGGCAATGGATATCTCATTGCTTTCAGCGTTTTTCTTTGTAAGCACAACAGCATAGGATCTGTCAGATGCAAAAGTGTATAGAGTGAAATCCTGAGAAAAATCAAGACTCATCAGGGAAGATGCTTCTATTAAGGATTTTCTTATTGAATCGAAAGATTGATTTTATTGTGGTCCCAATCTGTACAAAACATTTTTTTTAATTATATTTTGTAGAGGTCTAACCATTTCAGAGAAACTTGGGACAAATCATCTGACAAAATTAATCTTACCCAAAAAGGATTGCATGGCCTTATTGGAAGAAGGAGGGGGAAGTTTAGAAATGTGTTGGGTTCTCTCAGGATCAATTATCATTCCATCTTTAGATACTATAAACCCAAGCAGTTTCCCTTGTTCTACTGCAAAGACTGATTTTTTAGGATTGAGAGATATGTCGAACTTGTGGCATCGTTCTAAGACTTCCCTAAGGTGAGACAAGTGATCTTTCTTGTTTTTTGAAAAGGCAGTGACATCATCAAGATAGACCACAATTGATTGGTTAATGAGGCCACGGAAAACAATATACATTACTCTCTGGAAAGTGGCATCGGCATTTATCATTCCAAAAGGCATTTTCTTGTAGGCGTAAGTGCCCCACGGGGTACAAAAGGTGGTTTTAAACTAGTCTGAAGGAGACATAAGGACCTGGTTGTATCCCAAAAAACCATAAAATAAAAATAGTCTCTCGGAACGAGAACCCTGTTGTAGAATTTGTTCCATTGGAGGAACAGGGTAGTTGTCTTTATCAGATGCTCGGTTTAAATTTTGAAAATCGACACAAAGTCGAATTTCACCACTTTTATTCCATACGGGGACTAAGTTAGATACCCATTGAGTATGCCTAACTGGAAAAATTATCTTTGCAGTTAGTAATTTATTCAATTCCTTTTTAACGGTAGGTTCCAATTTAGGATGCATTTTCCTCAATTTCTGTTGAAAAGGATGAGTCTAGGGTTTCATAGGGATTATATGTTGTATGATGTTTCTGTCGAAAGTTTTTAGGTCATCGTACATCCAAGAAAATACATCTTTAAAGTCTTTGAATAGTCTTATAAAAGCGGATCTTTCCTGTTTAGAACATCCCTTTCCCATATTAATATTTTGAGGATTATCTCATGTTCCTAAATTAACAGTTTCATAGATCAGAGAGGAATTGTTAGATCTGCAATTGACTACCCCTCTAAACTTGTCATGTAAGCCATAAAATTTCCCTAATCTCGCGATAGATTTGGGGATTTAGTTTACTAGCTCGGACGTTGATTTAGGAGATCGAGGAACAGACATTACCATGAAGTCTCGGAGATTCTCATCGTGAGTGCCTTCATCAATAACTGCATCCTGGAAGGCTTCTTCCATATGCAGAAAGTTGATGATCTGTTGATCATCATCAAACACTCTCCAATTTGTGATGTTGTCCGAAATCAATGGCCTAAATAACAATTCAACCGAGAATGCGTTAGGAGAAAGACCTTCAGCGGGCAACAATTTAGAAGCAACATTGGCTAGTAAATCAACTTCTGAATTACTAATCCTAGGAATGGAATTTATATTAAATGCTAGAAATGTGTGCATTAAACTCCATACCTTGGTTTGGTAACTCTTCAAATGCGGTGACAAATAATGTATTTTGTTTCTTACCTGTTTGAATACAATTTATGAATCACCAAATACTACCAAATTTTGCACGTCGATGTCCAGTGCTTTCCTAAGTCCTTGCAGAAGTGATTTGTACTCTGTCATGTTGTTAGTACATTCAAACTCTAATCGACAAGAAATGAATGTTTTATTACTTGTATGGTCGATGAGTACACAATCGACACCTACCCCTTCTCGAGATTTGGATCCATCAAAATATAGGGACCAGATTTGTGCGTCATTATCAGTACTTGGCATATTTGGTGAAGTTGGTGCCTGAGTATAGGTTGTAACTTCAAATTGTTGTTCTGGATCAGTGATAGAGGAAATTTCAGTCATTAAGTTACCAAAAAAGGTATTCATTCCTTGTGTTTCAATCGAATTTGTGGAGGTAACAAAAGGCTCATTTGGATTGTTCAGATCTATCACAGTACGTTTAAGGTAACGTTCTCTGTTTATTCTGATTTTGATGGGTTATCCATTTTTAGGCAGCCACAAATGAGACCAGTCTGTAGCAAAATAACCGTGTAGTTGTTCTGACCAATCTCTGCTTAAAAATAGACCATAAACTTCAGGAATGTCAACAACAATAATATCAATTACTTGATGAACTTTGGGAATTGATGATAATCTAATCAGCACATTTTTAAGTTCACCGATCACTTTAACATTCATTCGATCTAGCTAAATGATTTTTAGATCAGAAGGTTTTACATCTGCATTAATTTTCTGGCATACAGATAAGGGCATCACATTTGATGATGCAATGGAGTCAACCATACAATTATGTACATTCCTATTAAAAATTTTAAACGTCAATAAAAAAGGGGGCACATTTTTTCGTGCGGAAACAACAGAATTCAATTGATTTTTTATTGTTGTTCCTTAAACAGTTTTATCTAGGTTTCCTACAGTTTTTTCTGCTAAGTCCCTTTTGTCTTGGTGTTCAGATGTATTTTTAGTTGGGACATTTTTAGCTGTGTTTAAGTCAATTTATGTTGATTTTTTGCTACTAACATCATTCCTTTTACTGTTTTCAGTGATGGTTTTAAGCATTTTCTGCAAAATGAGAGGAAATTTCAACATTTCAAAAACAGAAATATTTGCCCTAAATTTTTTCAGATCTTCAATTAAATCATACTCTAAAACTGGGAAACTAGGTTTTTTCTAGTTTCAGTTTGCTTTGGTTATTTTGGAAACACATTTTTACTTGTTTCGGGTGCAGGCTTGTTTTGTGTTTTGCTTATAGTGTTGTAGGGGTGGACAGTTTCGAAATTTTCTTGAAAAATATTGTTTGACAAGTGCTCGAAAAGGGGGAGGAGATGAGTCCTCCTCTTCTGGTACCTCCTCCTCAACTATAGCATCGGGATTTGCAAGAGGCACAGAAACAAAATTGTCATGCGCTTCCAATATCGTTTGCAAAGCATATTGTAAACTTTCAAAATTTATACCTTTTGTGGTCGGGTTTGGTCGGTTTTGAGGGAAAGGTTTTCTAAAATGAGGTTTGAAACTTCCTTTACTTGTAGATGCCTACTCGGCGGATCTTTTCAAGTCAATGACCTGATTAGACATTTTTTGGAAAGATTTCTGCAAGCTCTCCGGGTCTAATGTTTCTTGTTGATTTTTAGGTTGAGGAGGCCTAGTGAGGATTTCTATTTTCTTCTTAGAAGATGAAGTTGTTTCAACTTCACTACTTAGATTATCTTTTAAGCTCAACATATCTTTTTCAATTTGACTTGCCTCCTCAAAGGCTTCTAGAAACGTGTTCTTTTTGGACCTTTTAACCCATATGGCTATGTTATTATGCAGGGCCTTAGTATAATATGCAACAATTAAGCTTTCTGCAGGCATCGAATCTACAGGGATTTTATTTTTTAGTGTTAGAAATCTTTGGTTAAAGTATTCCACTTTTTCTTTAGGGTTCATTTTTAAACTAGAGAGTTCCATCACTAAGAATTTTGTAGATTTATCATCCCCAATTTTTTCTAGAAAACAAGTTTCGAACTTGTCCCAAGAGACGATGGTCTGAGGCTGTTGAGAGAAATACCAGGTTGAGGCATTTCCCTCAAAAGTATAAGGAAATAATCTGCACACTACATCTTCATGTTCGACACTCCGGAGTCCAATGGCTAGCATAAATTTCTTGATGTCATCCTCAGTTGATTGCTTCGAATCTGGATCAAATTTGGGCAACCATTTCTCTGGATGTTTAGGTAGTGGGTGTTGGGGTCCAAGTACAACCATGGAATCTTGATCGAGCCAAGGTCTGGCAGGATTATTTTGGTTTGCCATGGGAGTTGGTGGAGTCGAAGGTTGAGATGGTTCAAATGAAGAACTACCTTCATCCAAGGATTCACCTCCTGAAGAAGGTGGAGAAGAACCAGGTGGGGATGGTGGAATATCGGATCCTCTAGCACCAAGGATAAGTGCTTCAACAGGATTGGTAATATTATCAGTCCCTACAATGTTTCTAGGTAGACCAATACCTTGAAGTTGTTCTTTAATATTTGTAAATTCAAGGGGTTGATTGAGTTGTCTACCAGGTTGTCTAACACGAGATAAGGCACTTTGAGTTCTTATAAGTGACTCGCAAAAAACTTCTTGGACGTCAATCCCTTGAGAGAGTGGTGTCACTAGTTTGATAGCAATATCAGGATTATCGTTTGAGGTAGTAGTTGTTTCAAGTGTAACGTTTGTGTCGGAGCAACTACACATTACGACAGGAGTACGAGTGCGTGGGGGACTCTTACGACCTCCATGTGCCATCAATTAATTCCATACCCTCCTTCTAGCACCATTTTTTTACGGGTGTAAGTGACATATCGTCAACTAGAAGGTCAGATCTGGACCGGGGTTGTCTAATTAACCCAAGCCGTTTGGAATGAACTGACCCAACAGGTTTAATGGCTATGTTAGCCAATAAAGTCCTAAAAACAATAAAAGAAATAAACTAACCTAAAGCTATGATTCTAACAATTTATGTACTAATTATAAATGTTCAAATACAAACATGAATATATACAAATGATTATAAACAGCCTATATACAGTTTGCAAGGTTTACTTGAAATCTTGCGAAATGAACGTTTGTAATAGTATTTCTAAACGAGACAAAGAAAGAACGGAAATCTTTTTGTTTTTATTTTTGAATGTTTAAAGACTTTAAACTAATAAATACTAAAAAAATAAAATTGAAACAACGATACATCAACAATTAAAGCTAATTCATGCAATCATCATTTCATTAATAAATAATCTAACTAAATAACACACAGACTAACCTATAGTTGATCAGCGAAACTGAGCTTACCTTTTTGTGTTGTTCGATCTCCTACTTGTCCTGCATGTAAGGGAAACCTGTGACGGAACAAAACTAGTACTTTCTAGAATAAATTCAAAGAAGCGTTTAATTTGTTGGAGAGAGAATAGAACAAAATAATAACTGATTAAAAATCCTATGATCTTGTGATAATCAACATTTAAGAATGAGAGAAAACTCAATTCTGAGTATCGATATTATCCATCACTTAACATTAGGAATGAATCAATAATAATCAAATGACAGATTGATCACACATACAAAATGGAATGACAAATTATGGACAACATCTAAATATTTAACAATATGAAACACCATATGATGACAAGGCTAAACCTAAAT